>PVIY010038896.1:0-23517 GCA_004026745.1 Myrmecophaga tridactyla
CTGTATTCCCACTTTGCAGGTGAGACCGCCTGTATTCCCACTTTGCAGGTGGCCCAACTGAAGCCCAGAGCTAGCAAGTGGTGGGGGCAGGATCTGATCCCAGATCTTCCCTGCCACATTCCCCAGACGTGGCAATGACGGGGTAGAAGGGACAGCGGCAGGAAGGCCCGGGACGAAACGTGTCCCGGAGGCTCCCCGCAGGCCCGCAGGGCTCACGTGGGCTGTATTCCCGGAAACGCGCCCGTGCACAGGACAGGTAGGAGGCTGCGAATCAGCTCATGCGTGGAGGCGGCGGGTGAAGCCACTTGATTAAAAACACTGAAACTCCGAGCTGGTTTATTCCTACTTCGGGAGACAGAGCTGACTCTTTAGCCTAAAGGGAGACGGCCAAGCAGTAAATACGATCGTAAGGATACTCAACCCACTTTCCTCCAGCACTCACATTCCAATCACGTTCCCCCTACGAAAGATAACACAGGGTGGGAATTCCTAGCTAGCTTTCTGGGAAGCGCTGAAAACAGAAGAAGAAAAAAAATGATCCCTGACATAACCGAGAGAGGGAGAGAGGGACAAACCAAAATAGTAAGGCCACTGGGTCCAGAGGAGAGCCACCCCTCCCTACAACACTAACTCGTCTTATTTCGTACCCAGATTTCCACTTATCTGCAAAATGGCACGCTCGCCTTAACCGCAACTACCATTTATCTTTTTTTTTAATTAGAGAAGCTGTGGGTTTACAGATAAATCATGCATAAAATGCAAGGTTCCTTTTCACACGCAGACACACAAAGTTGATTGTGATGATAAAAGAAAAAAATAAAACTTGAATCAAGTTTCTAAAAAAAAAGAAAAAAGATGATAGAAAATGTGACTCATCTAATACTCCAATTTCAAAACAACCTCTTTGTTTCTATTTTTTTTCAGGTTATAATGAGTAAAGATAATACATTTGGACTAAAATAAATTTGTATCAATAAAAAAAAATACAGGGTTCCGATATACAACCCTATTGTTAACACCTTGCATTAGTGAGGTACATTTGTTACAATTGATGAAAGCACATTTTTATAATTGCACTATTAACTATAGTCCAAGGTTTACCTTAGGTGTCATTCATTGCTTGTGTAGTGGAGTTCCATGGATTTTTAAAAAAATATTTATGCTGGTAACATGTATACACCTAAAATTACCCCCTTTTAATCACATTCAAAACAGTAATTCAATGCTGTTAATTACATTTCACATTATTGTGCTACCATCACTACCATCTCTCACCAAAACTTTTCCATTAAATATCTTTTAAAGGCAAGAAAATGGGCAAAGTCTAGAAAGGATTCTGTGAAAGTGGAAATGTTCGTATGGGTTAAAGTTTTCTTTAATATTGTTGCACCATCCTTTCAGTAAGTGACCAAGGGGAGAACAAAAAAGTTTCAGTTAGCTCCTGGATGCAGAACTTGTACTGCTCGATTTGAAAGTCATATTTGTCCGGATCTGCAAAGCAGCTGAGCGAGCAACCCCACGCTGCCTCGTCTGGGCGCGTCCACCGGGCCAGCCCAGCAGCACTCGGCCAGCGGGCTGTGATCCGAGGAGGAGGAGGGAGAGGACGCAGCCTGGGTCTGGCAGGGAGGACTCGCTAGCCTTCCCCGGTCTGGACGCCCACGTGAGTCCACGCACAAAGCTGAGTTCCTTGACCTTCTTGTTGTACGTTTACAAATAGTGAAATTTCCATTCAACGATGTGCTTGAAAGCACCTTAGGAGGGAGCAGATGACACAGAGAATGTGGTCACTGGCATAGAGAGAGCTCGCCATCCAGGACAGCAAGAGCTAAGCACATCAGAGTGACAGTATGTGACTGTGCACAATCAAGAAATGCCTTTGGAGAGTGGTAAAGGCTGGTGGCAGCTCTGAGGAAGGATTTGGGCAGGAAAGGGCAAAGCAGGAGATGCACTTTGAGCAGGACAGGGTGGGGAGGGCAGGCAGGAACAAATAGTCCCGGGGGAGAAGGGCCGAGCAGGGTCCTGGGGGAGCCTTGAGAAGCCCACCTGGCGGGGACAGGCTCTGCTGCTAGGTGGAAGGCGGGCGTGGGTTTGATGTGCAGCTGATGGGGGTGCACAGTCAGGTTTAAACAAAGGGTTGACTTTTCAGCTCAATCTGACACCCAGTGGCAGACGTGGGAGAGACTAGAGAGTTAAGAATCTGCTGCTTGTTGTACAGTCTGAAAAAAATTAAAGTAGATCTCAATGTGCTGACTTGGAGTCATCGCCAAGAAACAATGTTAGGGTAAAATGTAAAGACTAGAACGGTAAGTATCTGTCTGTGCCATTATTTGTATGTATATTATTTACCATTTCGGGGGAAATGATAGTGGAGAATCTATGTGTGCATAATTACTTAAATATGCAAACAGATCTCCAGAAGAATACACAAGAAACTATTCCCGGAAGGAACAGAAATAGCCAGGGGAACAGGAAGTGGAAAGGGCATTTTTTTTATGTATCCTTTTCTACCTTTAGAATTTGAATCCATGTAAATATGAAAAAAAAATCAACAGTTATAATTTTAGAATAACTCATTGCATTTAAAAATACTTTTAGATATTTCCTGCCTATAGTAAACATGTATTGCTTTAATAATTGCATCATAATGCTATTTTGTAAAGGTTTTTTCACGCATTGTCATAATCCAAGTAGAAAGGTTAAGGTGTGGGCTAGGAATTTCAGAATGATGTGGATACAAAGTACTTAATCTCCAGGGTCCCCTAAGCCCCTACGTCTCACACTGCGGTTTGGGGCTTGGGGGCTGAGTGCCAGTGACAGCGTTTACTGAAGTTGCAGCGTGGACAGGGAACATTTTCATGAACAGCAAACACTTTCCTGGAGCACCCACGTTTCCTGACGGCAACGTTCCAATCAGTTTTAGATTAAAACAGATGGATCTTCAGGAGAAACGAGTTCAAAGAAAATTTCCTTCCCCAGGGTGGACCTTTTGGCTGTACTCTCTGCACGTCCACGCGAGGGCAGGGATTCACTGCCTCTGCTGGAAGGTGCATTTGGGAGGAAATGATCGAGACGCCTGCGCCAGGCAGCTGGGCTCATCCAGACCATGCAATCTACTCCACGGGGAAGCTTCTGGCATCGCCGCACCTCAACTGCCCCTGGACCGGTACCACTGACCCCAGCTTCTGGGATCTTGAGTGTCTGACCAGTTCACGCCCTCCCAGCTTCTGGGCTCTTTATTTATTCTAGTATTTATGACCCTCCTTCACCTTTTGAACCTGACTCACTCCCAGTTTACCAGCTTGACTTCTCTTAAGCACCATCCTGATTCCCCGCAATCTTTATTTTCTCAAACCACCCTGAGGAAACATCCCCTCCCAGCCCAATCTAGAAAATTCTATCCTCCTGCAGACTTCAGGAGAGTGGCACTCCCACCAAGCATTCACAGGACACAGATCTAGGGACTGGGACACAAAAGAAGTAATAGGACTCAAAAACCAATGAAAATAGATGGTAAACAGATGTAGTCGATGCACCTTAAAAATCAATGCAAGCCTGACCCCTGGGTCTGAGGCCATAACCTAATGCCTGGCACAACTCTGTGTGGAAGATTCTATCATTACCTCCATTTTACAGAGGATGAAACTGACAAGTCCTCCTATAAGGACTTCTCCGTCTTCTCAATAGTTATTTGGCTAAGGGCATGGACTTTGGAATTAGACCAAAAGTCGTGTGACCTTGGACAAATAACTTGGCTTCTCTACAGCTCAGTTTCTTCATCTGTAACGTGGGGACACTAAGAATACTTACTTCAAAGAGATGCCGTGAGGATTAAATGAAATAAATCTAAACCGAATGCTGACTTGGACACAGGCTGGCCCACAGCCTTGGCACGTTTCCTGCTGGGGTCTGTCAGCAGCACCTTGGACCCAGGCCCTGGGCCCTTGCCACGCCTGCGGCCTCCACTTTCACTTCACGGCCAGGTTTTGACCTCCTGCCCAGACGTCACTGGCCTCCAACCCCGAATCTGACCCCGCTTCTGTCTTCAGCGCTGACCACGCATCCCAGTGGGTTAGGAAGTAGGAAGAGCCAAAGGAGACCTGAGTCCTGACTCTTGAGTAGACTGAAGATTGCGAGGTCCATCGACAACATCCAGGAAATCCAGACGGGTTTGTAGATGCCAGCGACGAGGGGGTCAGGAGGCGCTGTGCACGGCGGCTCAGTGGTGGGTACAGAGTGCCCACCCATGTGCAAATCCTGCCCTTTCACTAACAACTCTAAACACATTGACCAGAATAGGTAACATCGATTGCCCACTTTCTATGGACCAGGCATGCTGCTGAGCCCCCCGGGTATTTATTTCATTTAATCCTCACGGCATCTCTTTGAAGTGAGTATTCTTAGTGTCCCCACGTTACAGATGAAGAAACCGAGCTGTAGAGAGGCCAAGTTATTTGTCCAAGGCCACACGACTTTTGGTCTAATTCCAAAGTCCATGCCCTTAGCCAAATAACAATTGAGAAGATGGAAAAGAAGTCAGAGAAGACGGAGAAGAAGTCAGGAAATCAGATGTGAGAATCAAGACTCCTCATGAGAGCTCACCAGACCCTTCCTGAGAGGCAACAGAGCATAATTGTTTAAGAGCCCAGACTTAGGAGCCAGATTTGCTGGGTTCAAGCTCTGGTTTTGCTACTTACAAGTTCTGTGTCCTTAAGCAAGTTATTCAGCCTCTCCGTGCATCCGTTTCATCCTCTGTAAAGTGGACGTGATAACAGAATCTACCTCGTCGGGATTAAGTTGTTATACCCTCAGCCCTAGAAGAACGCTTAATGCATAGTCAGCATGAGGCAAGTATTGACTGTTAATAGTCCAGCAGCTCCTTCTAAGCTCAACAAGTTGAAAGAAGAAAGGAAAATCTTGGGTGACAGGTTCTATGCCAAGAGATATGAAACCTCGTAATTCATGGGCCAGTCATCAGGTCCCCCAGCTGGGCCTTGTTTCTGGTCAGTTGTGTAAAGCAATGTTTTGTTGAAAGATCAAAAGCTTTGGAGTCAGAAAGACGTGGGTTAAATTCTTGCTTCCCCACCACTGTGGTATTGGGCAAACCGCCTGACTTCCTTGAGCCTCGGTTTTCTCATTTGAAGAACAGACACAGCAGCAACCGCTGGGCAGGACCGTGGGGCGGAGTGAAAGGAGGTGATTATGTAACTACAGCAGGCGGGTTTGGGCATCTCAGCCACACGCAGGACTGAAGCTATTAATTCTTCAAAATCTTGCCAGGAAGCAAAGTCAGAACTTTGGTAGAGAGTTGGTCAAACATTAATTAAGGGCAGCCTCTTTTGCTAGACCTCTACCAAATTGGCACTTCACACTTATTCCAGTAAAAGGCCACTGCATTCTAGCTCCTCAAGTCTTATCACAAGGATTCAACTAATTTTCGGTCATTCTCTGGGCACTTTCTGTAAGGAGTTTAGCTTTGAAAATATTGCTGCTAGTGGTGGTGGTGCTATGACACTGTGAATGTAATTTCCACCCCTGAGTTCTATACTTGAAAGTGGTTACAAGGGGAAGTGTATATATATATTCCCATAATTTTACATTTTTTAATTTAATTTTTCATTTTTATATTTACATAATGGGCATTAAGTTATTGAAATAGCCCCTAATTCATCTGTCTACTTCAATTTTACCCCGCTCCAGTCCATCAGCTTTATCCTAAAACGCATTCCTGAAATGGATTCCATTAGCTCTTAGAACAAAGTTCAGACCCTTAGCAGCTGCTGCCAGCGCCCTGGCCGCTGGACGTCCCCTAGAGAGGGTTCCCAGGCACATGTCTCTCCCTGTGTCTCCCCGCCTGATGGTCACCTTTGAGGAGCTCAGGGCAGGCAGAAGAGCCAGGGAACTAAGGCCTCCAGGAGCCACCCTCAGCTGAGGAGGGACGAGAATGCTGGCACAGGCCCCACTCCTCAGACTCAGCACACCAGGCCCCACACAGGCCTCAGAGGGGCTCCAGCGGGACGGGCTCCGCTTGCCCAGAGCAGTAACCTGCCTGCTAGCACAGCTCCATGGGCCTTCTTTGCTTCTCTTACTCCCCCATTCTTCACCCTGCTTCCTGGGGTCACCTTGCAAGTAAACCTGCCCAAACCTTGCCTCCGTACCTGGGACCAACCTAAGATAATTCCCTGAACATGGCTTACCCTTCGTCATCTGGCCCCTGCTTCCTTTCCCAGCGTTATTCCTTGCCACTCCCCAATTTGAACTCTGTTCTTGAAGTACGTAGAACTTCTTCCAGCTCCTTTCATGTTCTCTCTCTCTCCTCTGGAGGTTTGCATACACCATCTTTCTCCTCCTAGAATATTCTGCCACTTATTCTTCATCTGACTAACTCCTATTCAACCCTGATTTAATTTAAGTTTAAATGCCACTTCCTCCCAGAAGCCTTCTTAAATCCCCGAGTTCAGGTCTCATAACTCACCTATCCGCTCTCAAAACATCTTCTTCTTCCCCAAACATAGCACTTATCACATCATTGTGTAAATGGTTCCTCAACTCTCTGCCTCCACCAGCACTCTGAAAGTTTCAGGACACAGGGACCATGTCTTTCACGGGTGTTATAGCATTATGACAATCTAGCACCATTCCAGGCATTACTAGGCCTGGTATATAATAGTGCCAAAAATTATCTGTGGAAACGAAAACAAAAGAACATGATAAGTTACAGCATAACTTAGTCAACTCTAGAAATCATGGAGATAGCTTTCAATAAAAAATAGCACAAACTATATAGGCCTATAGATAGTGTCACTGCCAAAATAATTCAGAATTCAAGGGCTGATTTAGAATTAGCCTTAATAATTTAGCAGCAAATCCTCAAAGCCAAATAACACATTTTTGGAATTTGACAACAGGACAGGCCATATCAGAGTAAGTGAACTGCTGAGTCAAACAGTCCAACAATGTCCAAAAAGGTCAGGCAACTCTCCTTTTACCGATGACTCAGGAACTTCCAGCCAGCCTGGGGTGGGGAGGTAGGTGCAAGGGACAGGAGAGTGTAAAAGGAGCTCCTGTCTGGTACTGATCTACCTTAGACCTGAACTTAACAGGTCCCTTCTACTGAAGCCGCCTGGCCCCGCTAGGAGGCAAGGCGGGGAGCGCTAGGGAAATCATCGGTGCCATGTAAGAGCCCATCGCCCAGACCTCAGCTACCCCTCCCTCCTTCTCTGGGGAGCTCAGGAACATGAGCCAGCCTCCAGCCTCCTGCTGCCCGCCCCTCCTTTTCTACCGGTGCCATTCTAAAGTCTGAGGGAGATGTTAAGTCTACTGAAAAAGTCAGCTAGATCTTAAACCACAAACCGGGAACAAGCAGCCCCAGATACCCAACAGACTAGGAATTCTCAGCGGCAGGACCCCCGCCCCCGAAGCAGATAAAAACCAAATGCAAACAGTATAGATTGTTCTCTCTTCTCCCATGTGAAATGGGGCACGGGGAGCTGCCACCCAGCAACCCCCACCCAGAGCAGATCTTGGCCCCCCCAGGACACCAGCCATAACAGGATTTCTTTCCCTGCTCTTTTGGACACTTGGTACTGTGTGGTAAGGAGAGTATTTGCCCCTCCTGGATTCCTTATACTGAGCAAGTGTAAAGGGACCATTTGCTGAAAGCCTCTGCTGTGGCCTGACCGGGGGTCCCCCGACGCACCGGTGCAGCCCCTACTCCAGTGGGGTAGGCAGGGCAGGCAGTTCCTCAGTCCGCAGCTGCTTCCTACAACTGCCCACACCACGGGAGGATCCCCAGGGGTCAGCTGGCTGCTTCTACCACTCTGATGTGAGAATTATTTTATTTTAGGCAACTGAAGTACTCTGTAGAGAATTGAGATTCCTTACGGTTATAACCCCTTAGTCATAGCGAACGGAGACAGAGTCTAAAATGGACACTGGTAGTCTCTTTCACAGAGACAGCGCAATATTCTCTGTCCGAGTTGGTCTCTCTGTCTTCAATTTCACCCCATCCCACCCTCATATCCACTGCCAGTTGATCACGCAATTTTGCGGTTCTAAATTCAAATCTACCCTGTTTAAAGACTGCCAATGGCTCTCCAGTACCTTGGGGTGAAGTGTGAATCCGTCTGCACAGCCTCGAGGACGCTCCAAGCCCTGCCTTTGGCTTACCCTCCAACCCCATCTCCTGCCGCTCCCTCCCAGTCTGTGCGCCAAGCTGCCCGCAGTTAGCCAAAGCCTCAAGGGTCTCGTGCCTGCCTGCGTGCCATGTCCTAACCGAGATGCCCCTCTCCCCTCTTCCTGGAGCTCACCTCTGTTACCCTTCAGGGTTCAGCTCATCCCTTCCTCTGTGAAAGCTTCAGCGACAGCTGACCATTGCCTCCGTTGAGCCGCCTTTGTCTCGCACAGCTTATCACACTTGTCACATTATACTATAATTGGTTGCATATACATCTGTCTTATCCATTAGACTGTGAACTCCTAAGTTCTTGTCATTATTGTATTTTCCGAGCCTGGCATGATATCTGAGACATGTTAGGAGCTCAATAAATGTTGACTGAGTGAATTAACGTTTATATACACACAGGAAGGAATCATAAGATGTGGAGTATGAATCTTGACAGGTAACATTCCTGGGTTGCTTATGCAAACCAACAGGTGAAAATAATATTTCTAAGCCAATAAATATGCCAATAGGATCTCTAAATTTCAGTGTAGCTTGTGACTAGAAAGTTCACAGACAACTTCTTCCTGAATTCAGATTCAGGTGGGAAGTTAAAGCAGTAATTTCTCATTTCTGCTGATCCTTTTATACATAGTCTTAAGTGTACACCAAACATGCAGAACTAGTTTAGATACCCAGATGGAACAGCAAGCAGGACTGAGTTCCTCCCCAGTGAAAACCCCGCACAATGAAGAAGGTATGTCCATCCTAAACAGCTTTCTACATAAAGATGGATTCAAAGTTTCTAAGAATTTTTACCTACTTTTATAGCAGCAAGTACCAGATAAAAATAATAAGATGGTTTCATTAAAGAACTTCTTAGGAAAAAAGTTCATATTCACACTTTTTCTCAATTAAAAAGTCAATGCTTATACCAAAAATAGAACTTTCTAAATATCACAAGACAATGACTTAATATAACCTTTCCTAGCCTACCTGTTGAACTTTGATCTAAATCATAAGTCATAATTTCAGTGCTTGTTTTTAACCGTCTATTCATTGTAGCATCCTTCATGACTCAGTCCTGTTAAGCTTTTTTTATTCTTTTTTTTTTAACATTTTTATATAAGAAAACAAACAATACATTTAGAACCACTAAAAATGGATATCTGGGTTAAGCTTAACCATAGGCATATTTAAATAAAGCCTCCAAATAATCATTGTAAAACCTGTGCTTCCACAGCAAGTTTCATAAACCGATTTAAAATTAAGGCAACAAGAAAAAAATCTATAAATTCAGATAGCAGACTTTCTTAAATTCTAAGTATTAAACTCTAATTTAAATGCCATTTGATCAGCTGTCAAAACTGTGAATGTTCTCAAAATAGCAAGTAGAAAGTATTACAAATATCTACATTGCTATAGTAATGACCTATATTACTAAACATTTTCCTGATTTTAGGAAAATATGAAGATAACAAATATTTTTACAATTAACATACAAAAATCTTTACCAACTAAAATGGATATCCTGGTTAGCTTATCCATAGGCATATTTAAATAAAATATCTAAATAATCATTGTAAAGCCTGTTTGTACAATATGTCTCATAAACCGATTTAAAATTAAAGCAAGGAAGGAAAAAATCTTCAGATACAGATATCAGAATTTCTTAGATTCTAAATATTAAATGCTATCTTAAATACCATTTGTTTACCTGTTAAGTGTTTAACCAAGACTACATTGGGAAACAGCATTTATTGGGATGGACTATGTACCAGGTACTATGTTAGGTGCTTTACATATGTCATCTTATTTCATTTTCCTTTCAACCCCATAAGGAGCTGAGAAGACCTCAGGCAGGATTTAGACAGCCCAGCATCTGAATTCCAATCCTACATCTGAGGAATTCTCCACCTTTTCAGTCTTATGGAGGCTGAGTCTGTCTCCCTCTATAAAGGTTGAATGGCCAGGAACGCACTTCCCAAGACTCTCTTACAACTAAGAAGTTGACCTGAGGCCTGGGTCCCAGCATCAGACTAATCCAGGTTGAATCAGGAGCTGGTTACCCACAGAATCCCAACTAAATTACCCCAGAGGGTCATCTGAAATAAAAGCCCACTGAAGGGAAGATTTGGGCAACAAAGTAATCAAAATCCAATATGAATAGCATGGGAAATTCAAGGGCTGTGGAGAAGAATGGTTTCTTCCAGTATTACTGGGTATATAAAGAAAGAGAATAATAAACTCAAAGAGAGAGAATAACAAGCTCAAGTTCTTAAATTTTCCTCTCACAACAGATTGGAACCTAAAACTTTGTATACTTTGCTTAAAAATAAAACTAATCTCTTACATCCATAATAATGAGATAGTAAAAAAAAAAAAAAAAACCAACATAGAGTTTGATTGGGTGGATCGCCAAATTATATGTTCCATCCACGGCCTTGTAAGATCTTTATGTGAGATGCAGGGCATTATTGATCAGGAAGTAGTTTAACCCCAAATACCGGAACTGGGAAATACTGTAGGATTTGGCAGTCTCGGCACACTCAGAAACCCCAGCCCTCACTGAACCCTTCTCGCCAACCAAAGCTGCCACCCCTCCTTGTCTGCTGGGACTGTTCCAGCCCCACCCGAAGGTCCTACAACGTCACCTGAGGGAGGTGCTGAGTAGGGGAAGCCAGTTCATCACTTATGCTACCCATTTCCCCACTCATTGTCTCTGTACCTTTAACTAAAGTCCGATTGCAGCAAGCACTAGGAGCCAAAGACAAAGTCAAACCTAGGAGAAGGCTTACATCCTGGGAAATGGGAAGAATTTGTTTGGGGGGTAAACTGGAAAATGTATATAGAAATGGTACTAGAAGTTCTTTAGACTAGTCCAATCCTTCGATGTGGGTGACTTGCCAATTTTTCTGATTCAACATTGAATCAGAGCAGTTGATTCAACTACTTGAGCAGTTGGCGGAAGTTCTGATTGTTTGGTCAGTTGATTGACTGAAATTTGGACTCATGGTGGTCATGCTAAATGAGGTGAAGGAGCAAATTCCTGCTCTTGGGGGTCTACCTGCCCGTGCCCTTACGACCGTCCCTCAGAGAGACCCCTTCACCCAGGCCTGTGGCGAGGGAAGCGCTACAGGCCTCGGAAAACATCTTAGTGACTGGTCTGCAGAAAACCTAGTGGGAGCTACTGAAGTGAAATGAGTTCCCTGATTTCAGTGAGAAGACTATGGTCTCAGGGCTGCAGAAGCCAAACAACAGGACTTACTGACAGAGGCCAGTTGGCCATCATGGACAACTGGGCCAACAAGGCTATCGGAATTGTCTGTCCAAAGAGATCTCTGGTAGCAGCATCTTTATTAATCATAAGTTTCCAAAGCCAGATAGTTCAACTTTACATGTATAACTGAAAACATTCCAGGTCCCAAAAACCAGAGTGGCAGTGGTAGTGAGTCTTTGGCCTTAAGTCAGCTCCCAGACCTTTGTATACTTTGCTTAAAAATAAAACTAATCTCCTGCAGCAGATAACTACTCTCCTTTTGAGAAAAAAATAAAAAATAAAATAAAATAAAACTAATCTCTTATATCCATAATACTGAGACAGTAAAAAAAAAAAGGAAAAACATAGAGTGTGATTGGGTGGATCACCAAATTATATGTTCTCTCAAACGCACACCCCTTCATTGAAGGGAGGTCAGGTACACTTGAGCAAGGGCTGTGCAATAAGAGCTTAAGTCCATGCTGTAAATTTCCTCCCTAGCTCTCCCCAAAGGGACCTGCAGTCATTTACTAGCATAACTTTTTTTTTTTTGTATGTTGTATGGTGGGATCACATTTCATTATTTTTCCATGTGAGTGTCCCGTTATTACAGCACCATTTCTTGACGTTTTGTTTGTTTGGTTTTTGTTTGTTTGTTTTTTGGGAAATGCATGGACCGGGAATGGAACGCAGGTCTCCCGCACGGCAGACGAGAATTCTACCACTGAACCACCCTCGCACCCCCTCATTTACTAGCATAACTTTTTAGAAAGTCCTGAGGACTCTGAATATCATTGCCTTATGGGGGCAAGGGATTAATGGAGCTTTTTCTTTTATGAATATTCATAGCATGATAACTGAAAGCAAGCAATTCCAGAGAATGCTGTTATTTGTTTTTACTTTTCAGTGTAGAAATTTTTTAAAACCTACAAGAATAGAATAATAATGACTGTCCAGGTACCCATGGCTTCAGCAATTATTAACCCAAGGCTAATATTTCCTCCACATCCCCTACCCTCATCGCCCTCACCAGATATTTTTTTTTCTTTACCTTCCCCAAAAAATTTTATTTTATCATCAAATTGAAGTGCAAAACACAGATGACCATTTTTAATCAACACAATCAAATTTTAACCTCAGAATGCCTACAGAATAACAGCTTTACCCCCATCAGATCGCAGGAAAGGGACTGTGCTCCCAGATGGCCAATGCACACAGTAAACGTGGGGGAAGGAACGTGCAGTGGCCCAGCAGCTTCTCCTTCAAACTGCAAAGACAAATTCATCACAGATTATGCTTCTCCCTGCAGCTAGGAAGGCTGTACTGCTCTCAGTCCAATGTGGGGGCACAGCCGGGCTAGAGTGGGGCAGGGGTGGGGCAGGGGCTGGGGGCAGCAGCCCTGCTGGGGTGGAGGTGGTGCCACCCCCTTCCATTTGGAAAATTTAAGAACTTGAGCTTCCATTTGGAGCTGGAAGCTGAGTCCCTCTCCTGGGGCATTAGCCAAACCTTGATAAGATAAAGCCAGGCTGTATCAGTGTGCCCAGGAGAGAGGACCAGCAAAGCTTAGAATCCGCTGAGATTGGTTCTGCTTTCCAGGCAGAGGAGGGTGGGAGGTGAAGGAGGTGGGAGAAACCTGACGGCTCACTGTGGGGCCAACTCCTCCAACGGCCGCATGCAGCACTGCTGACCTGGGCGTTGGCTTGAGACAGTGCTGGGGGCAGGCAGAGAACGTGAGACCAGGGGGCAGGGGGCGGGCAGTCAGCCCTGGCGGGAGTGGGTGGTCCATGCAGGCAAGATGCCCCGCGAGCCAGTGACTGTTCTTTGCCTCGCCTCATGGAATTGCTGCAGCCCTGGTGCCTGGGGAAGAATCTGTTGGCCTTTCTAGGATTTTTGAAAGATTTGTCACTTGTTTGGGGCTGAAAGCTACCGTCCTTTGAATATAGTGACTGACCTGAGACAAAGAACTTAAAAGCTGGGAGGGGGATGATAGCTGGGCCACTTCCACATTCTTGCGCAGTGTGTGTCACGGGGAAAGGCAGAGTTCCTAAAATCCAGCAGGTACACTGGGGGAGCGAGGTCCCCAGGAAACCGAGGCAGGACGCAGCAGCGCCGGCGACACGTGCAGCGTCGAAGCCTTCTGGTGTGAGCTCGAAGACGGCATCTAAGACCACTAGTGCAGAACTGCCAGCCGGCCGGGTTCCTCTTGGCCCGACTGCTTTTAAAAACAGGGCGACCTCCCCAGATTATTTTGAACCAATGCTCAGACAGAATAACTTCATCCGTAAATATTTCACAGTGTAACTCCAAAAGGCAAGGAACTCCTCTTTTTAAACACACCCTGAGACTATGATTACACACCCAAAAAATACATAATGGAGTTTTGATTTCAATCTGCCTCACAGTAGAATCAATGGAAACCCCCCATCCACCCATTGACTATTACTTCTGTTCTAGTGTGCAGTTGGACTGGATGGCCTCAGAAATTAGCAGAATTCTCACACTGGCTCTTAGGCCAATGAAATAAAGAATCTCCAGTGGACTCTCTGGATACCCACTCCCAAACAACATCCTAAATTAAAAGCAATATCCACACCCCTACAATGGCCACAGAAATTAAGGTTACCATTAAAGACTTGAAATATCCCTGTTTAAACTCCAATTTTGCCAGTGCATAGGTCTTGGAGAATTATAATGGACAATTCTTAGCTTAACTAGATGGTGGTTTCACTGGCAGCAGCTGTTGCAGAAACTGGTACTTATCAGAGGAAATCAATGTAAACCTCACACTTAGTACGTAGTTATTGGCCATGTAAATGCTTTTCTTTTTATCTCCATCAGAATAAGCAAAGAATGCCAGAAGCCAGTTGCTTTTGTCTGTTATAAATAGCAGTGAACTTTGACTCTCTAATCTCAGGTTTTGTCAGTTTTCTGGCACTGTGGCACCTTCAGGGGTCTTGATTTTCCACCAAACCACATGCCATGATCATGGCCATCATGATATGAAGCTGAAAAGACCCCGAGAGCAAGAAGCAGCGGGTACCCCTGAGGCTTTGGTAGAACACGTGCACGCTGGAGGATGAATGAGAAATTCCGGAAAACTACAGGAAACCAGGACCTGCCACCTCAGAGAATCAGGACGTGGAGTGGGAATTCAGTGGCCGAGGCATATCAGGGCACCCACGCCAAAGTGAAAAATAAGTTATTGCATCTTACCCTTTTACCAAGAAAAATGCCCAGTGCTTGATGATCGTATCAGGATACAGTTGGGAGACAGAAATCACACAGCAGAAAGTTTGATGTAAAGAATTGTTAGCTGGTAATAGGAGATTAACAGCTTAGGGGTAAAGAGAACTCTAAGGAATGCTTCTGTAGGTAGCAGACACGGGGAGCCGCTGCTGTACCCAGGGCTGAGGCAGTGTGCTGAGGAGCGAGCTGGCTCAGCCCTGCTCTGCTGATAGGACCTCACTGGCAAGTGTGTGACTGTAGCCCCTGGTGGCAGGGAAACAGTGAGCTGCCACAGGCTGGGGCAGGCAAGTAGGATGCCTCCCTCTTGGGCGCTGGCGGGGCTCCCTGGGAAGCAACTGCAACACTTACTTGTTATTTCTAGGGATCCCCCCACCAGGGTAACAGTGAAACTCCCTGGGAAGCCAACTTGCTGGACGCTGACGGAATTTGCTGCAGGAATTTGTCCCAGAGCTGTGGACATCTGCGAGGGCTGGACGCCACTGGGTGACCGCATGTGGCTAGGGCACACCAGGAAAGCACACCGGAAGAGGAGAAGCCTTTTCTTCCCGCTGTGTCTCTTCAGCTCCCTCTACCGAGAAAGCTTAGCGCTGTGCCAGCCAGCAGGGACGGATGTTCACGGGGGCCGGCTAAGACACAGAGCAGGGCCGTGAGGGATGGATTTGGAGCTCGGGGATAAATTGATGACTGGCACAGTAATTCTCTCTGGACTTGGGAGGCAGCACGTATCATGACTGGATGTGTTGCTCTTTCCCATTTACAGGGTAACTCCAGAGACCAACAGCTTTGCATGTTCCCCAGAGAAGCAGAATTCCTCTAGCTGCTCCCGGCTGCAGTACGAGCAGCCCTGGCACACGTCCTCACGACCCTGTGAATTTAATGGTGCCTGGAACTGGATGCTGAAGATAAATTTATGAAGCCTGTGGCAAGCCCCAAGAGGAGGTTCACAGTGCCATCCCCTAGGTTTTTTAAACAAATCCATACTCTTTTCAGCCAGGTATTACTCTCATTTTGGGGGGAAAAAAAAGGCCATGTATGGTAAGGCATGGCCAGGTCTGCAGCATCGATTCCTTGGTTAGGTCCAATTATGCAGTAATACACACAAATGAAATTAACCAAGTTCTATAACTGTTGTATAGCAAGAAACTTCTAAGATGCTAAGACACTGGATCCTTGAATGTTTATGAAGCACCACCCTCCAGCCTGTAACGGTCTAAAAGCCAGAGAGCCTGCAGCTCTGGGCTCTTCTGCATCACTGAGGGTCCTGCTGTGCGTGCGCTGCTGAGACCACTGCAGGGCAGACACGCCTCCATGGAAAACAGGGGAGGCACCAAGGAGCAGTAATCTCTCCCACGTCACCACCCTTGAGCTCAGGATTATTATTTGCTGGCTTTATAGTAAACTGAGAGGAGAGCATCCTTGGCCAAGTGTATACTCTCATCCTCACTAAACCTGCAATCTAGTCCAGCCTTTGTGGTCTGGTCAAACTCACCATTGAATACGAAAGCACCCATGTAACCTAACTGTAGCATGAACTTAGGCATTATTTGATCGCCTTGGCCAAAAAAGCAGAAATGCTAAGCAGCACTCTTATAAAATGGAAGAGGGAGAAACCAGACCAGGCCCCAGGAAACACAAGCAAACTGCATTATCAGCAGCTCACACCCTGAGAGTGCCTACCCAGGCCATACATCCCCTCTCCTTCAATCTACATCTGCAACCTCATGGCGTGTATGGGTTCCTCTCTTTGAGAAGGAAAATATATGACTTAAATTCACTCATGATGGAATGATTTCCTGTGTCTGGAAGGGAAAGAAGAGCCTAGTTTATGGATGTCTCTGGGCAATATCCAGGAGTGGATGCAGCATCCTTTTAGCCCTGCTCAGGGGTGACACTAAAGGACAATGGGGAATGGAAAGCTTCTGGGACATAGCTTTGAGCCATGCAGCTCATGGTCTACTGTTCCCGGAAAGAAGAGATGGCCTTATATAATGGTCTCCATGGGTCCACAGGCAACGACTAATTGTTTTTTCCGATGGTCAAGGATTTTGAAGTTACAAGATTGTAAGAGTAATGAGAGGGAGTTGGAGAAAGGTATGTAGATGGTCCTCTAAAAATGAGCCCAGAATGTGAGACTTTACCTCCTGTAAGAACGATTGCCTAAAGTTATTATTCTCAGAGAAACTGTTATAAACAGATAGGCAATTTGTGATCTGCTCTGTGGATACTGACCCTTTTCCATCTCTATGATACTAAGCTTTGCTGTTTCATAGATATCGGTGTCCAAAGGATGACTAATCCTACCCAGAGGAGTCATAATTGTTCAGTTCAGCTAGAAACTAAGACCTACAGACTCCTCATATTTTGCCTGTTACAGTGCTGTCTGAGATCAATTTTCCTGAATATCACGAACAAACAGAGTTGCTGCTCCACAGTGAGGCTGATGAGATTGTGAGTCATCCAGGAGATCCTTGGGGCAATTCTGCCACGTCCAAGGTCAAAATTAAAAGATGTGTGAGTAGAATTGCCAAGGGCTTAGAACCCCCAGGAATGGAGGTTTGGGTCATATCACTGTGTGAGAAACTGAAGTCACCCAGGGTGGAGGCTGAGGGTAAAGGCATGCAGAGTGGGGAACGAAGAAGGGAAGTAAAACATGCTTACTGTGGCCTTGTGACCTGATGCAGAAGCAAGGAATGAGAACCTATCTGTATCTTCTTTCTTACCGTCACGTATATATTTACATATTTTCACTGATTTTCTTCCTCTTTTTCCTGCTCTATACAAGATGAGCTAGTTAATTTTACACCTACATCGTCAGACAGGGCAGGACAGAAACCCTGAACTTCCCTGAGCAGAGGTGGCAGGGGTGGCAGGTGTGGCAATGGGTACCCACTGTCTTATGCCGACAGCACTTAGGTCCAGCTGCAGGGAATCACTCTCTCCACCCTGCCAGCGTTACAGCATGCTTTTGGCTATAACCCTAGAGACTGCCTGGCTCCCCTTGGTTCCTTGCATTTTCCATTCTAGAGATTCCAGAACTGTCCTGTATCCTTTCAGTAAATTCCTTTTCTGCTCACACGTACAATAAAAATGAAATTAATTGCATAGTTAGTTTCTGTTTTTAATAACTAAGAACTTTGACCCATATAGACGGATGTTATCTCATTTCCTGGATGTGGAAATTGAGGCTTTAGAGAGGTTACATGACCTGCAAAATCAGACATAGCTAAGGAGGGTCAGGATTGAGTTGGGTCCAAGCCTATGTAGCTTTCTTGTCAGGGCTCTTTCCACCGCAGCAGATGGCCAGACCCAGCACTGAAATGTTTCTCTCCGTAGAGGAAAACTGCTCAAATCAGAGATGCTTTTAAATCAATGTAGAGGCAAAGTCATATATATCATTTTAAAAAAATTCTAAGAACACTTGTAGGTTTATAGAAAAATCATGCGGAAAGTACAGTTTCCATATACCTTCCCCCAAAGACAATTTTCCCTAGTATTAACATTTTGCATCAGCGTGGTGCATTTGTTACAGCTGATGAACACTTATTATGAAAATCATATTGTTACCTAAAGTCCATAGTTTACCTTAGGGTTCTCTGTCTGTGTTGTATCATTCTATGTTGTCCTTGTTGCTTTTACATTTTATTGTGGTAACCTACATACAACATAAAATTTCCTGATTCCACCACAATCAAGCATACAATTCAGAGGCATAAGGACATGCGCAGTGAGCTCCCACCATCACCACCCATTACTGAAACACTTTGGTCACCCCAGACAAACTCTGAACCTATTAAGCATTCATTCCCCATTCCTCACAAATCTCCGGTCCCTAGGAAACCTGTTTTCTAGTTTCTGACTATATGAATTTGCATATTCTAATTATTTCATATAAATGAGATCACACCATGTCCTTTCATGTCTGGCTTATTTCACTCACATTCCTCTTCTATGTTAATGCAAGATTGGAAACAATATTTTTTCCAAAAACACTTCCCAAATTCTGCTTATCAGAATCAACCACCAGAGGGGAAAGCGTTGGAATGTAATACTTCCATCCTCTTCAAAACAAAATCTGTTTCCTCTCTGTTCCACGGCCTGCCAAAAAAAAACTGTTCCTAAGATGGGCTAAGAAAAAGTCAAAAGACAGTATCTTTTTTCCTCCAGTTATAAATATAAAGTGGAAACAATCATTTGAATAATTAATTGACTAAAGGCACATAACTCTAGGGAGACTTGGGTTCCTGTCCTATCACTAAACAATTGTGGGAGGTGCACAGACTCCAAAACAATAAGAGCCAGCCCTTGAATAGGAACATGGGGTTGGCTAGATAACCGCTTTGATTAGAACACCCTGCCTCTTCCTCTCAGAAACCTGACTTGCCCGTATCTTGTGCGTAGTAGGCACCCTACAATCTCATCATTCCTATATTAAGAGTCTAAAGCTATGCCACCTGGGGTTCAGATCCTAAGTAAATGGAGGGCCCCAACAACAGAAATTCTTTTAAACTTTTTTGGAGGCTGTCGTGTCCTCTTTCATTCATTTTTGTTAATGCCCCAAATTCCATTCTTGATGTTGTTAGTGCTGAAGACAAACTGGAAGCAGATTAAACATGACCCACAGGGCCACACTTTCTCGGGTCAGGGGTGAAACTTCTGGCCCTGAAGGAAGGTTGTTTTCAAAGAGTATATCCTAAAAGAATTAGACACACCGTTTTCTTATCCCTGAACCGAAAAGAAAGGAAAGATCTAGCATTGTCAGCGTCCACAATTCCCCTCTAACCACCTGGGTGAAATCACCTATCTTCCATAAGCATTATCATCTCCTACAGGATCAATATCCATTGACTCAGAAGAGAAACCTATGACCCATCAGGCACCACACCCACTCCTGTTTCTTTTTCTTTTTTTTTTTTTTCTTTGCATGGGCAGGCACCAGGAATCGAACCCGAGTCTCCGGCCTGGCAGGTGAGAACTCTGCCACTGAGTCACCATGGCCCGCCCACACTCCCATTTCTTATCTTTTAAAAATTTTTCTCCTGGAGGCATGTGGGAGGCAGAATAATAGTCCCCCAAAGACGTCGTCCTCTGAAACCTGGGAATATATTATCCTGCACGGCAGAAAGGATTTGGAGATGTGATTAAGATTAAGGCCCTTGAGATGGGGAAATTATTCTGGATTATTAAATGGGCCCAATCACATCACATGGGGCCTTAAAAACAGAGAACCCTTCCCAGCTGGGTAAGATGATGGGAAAGGGGGTAGATTCGAAGAGACTCAGACCGTTGCTGGCCATCTGTGGCATCTAGAATGGCCCTCAGCTGACAGCCTGTAAGGAACTGGGGATCTCAATCCTTCAACAACAAGGAACTAAATTCTACCGACAACCTCAGTGAACAAGGAGACAGATCTTGTCCTATAGAGCCTCCAGAAAGGATGCAGGCCTCTGGATACCTAGGCTTTGGTCGGGCGAGACCGTGTCTCCAGTGAGACTTTTGACCTATAGAATATAAGATAATAAAAGTATCTTGCTTCAGCCACTAAGTTTGTGGTATTTCCTCATGGCAGCAACAGAAAACTAATAATAAGGCATGAACATATGTCTGAGAATTAATTACTCTCTGCCTGGCCAATTTCACTTTTAGAAACAAGCATACAGGTGAGTTGAGAGAAGTCACACTGGTTTTGTTATGTTTTTTTGTTTGTTTGTGTCATTTGCTTTCCTAACCACCTATACTGGGCATTTATTATCAGATGATTCTATGCACACAGAGAGCTGGGAACCACGGTGAAATAAAACGAAGCCCTGAACTGGAAGCCAAAAGCCCAGTTTAGAGTTTCAGCTCCTAAACAGCTCGCCGTGTGCTCCTCGGGAAGTCATTTTAAACTCCTAGGCATCTGTTTCCTGAACCATAAAATAAGGAGTCTGGCCTGTAGGATCCCAAGACCCTAACAAGCGCTAACCCTCTGCAGTCCGTGGAGGAGACATGCGTTCCGTATCAGGCACTGCCCTGCCCCAAACCACAATCCACTGGCCCTCTCATTCTTCAGGAATTTCAGGCAGGAAAGAAGATGTTAGCCATCGCTCCACAGAGATTTAGGCAGAACTTTTTATTTTTTAAGAAAATTACTAATGCCAAGGCCTCATTCCCGAGATTCGGATTCAACGGCTCTAGGGTAAGTCCCAAATCAGTATTATTTTTCAAAAACTCTCTAAGCTAATGCGCTTTACACCACATCTCTGAGTTGTGGTCTGCCCTCAGCAAATGCTCAGTTCTACTTAAAGGTCCATATTGATGACAATAAATGCCCTATATAATGAGGGCAGCAACGCAAGTTTTATTCCTGGTTGCTCTAGGTTTTCATTACTGCAAAGTAAAGGCGGGATATTTCATTTGACTTTCAACTGCTCTTTCCTGAAAGTTTTCTTTTTTCCATGCCTGTTACCTTGTGAGAGAGAATTTTTTGCCACTGAACATTTCTGATATCTGACTCCATTTCCTGCCCCCAATCCTATACTATCCCTGTTTCTTTTTCCTCTCAATGCCACCAGGGACTGACATCCCTCCCAAATCCCAGGCCTGTAGCTGACAGTTCCTCTAACCAGACACCACCTGCGTGACTGGACCACCTTCTGCCTTCCATTGCAGCTTGCCCCTGCACCCTGCCTCCGGCCGCCTCCGCCCCCGCCAGCCCTGCCCGCAGCAGCCCACCCGCCTTCCCACCCTCCCCTCCTGTGCTGGCTTGAAAGGATGTATGTCCCCTAGAAAAGCCATGTTTAAATCAAAATCCCATTTCATAAAGGTAGAATAACCCCTATTCAATACTGTGTGTTTGAAGCTGTAATCAGATCATCTCCCTGGTTGATGTGATTTAGTCAAGAATGGTTGTTAAACTGGATTAGGTGACGACATGTCTCCACCCATTTGGGTGGGTCTTGATTGGTTCATTGGAGTCCTATAAAAGAAGAAACGTTTTCGAGAATGGGAGACTCAGAGAGAGCAGAGAATGCTGCAGCACCACAAAGCAGAGAGTCCACGAGCCAGCGACCTTTGGAGATGAAGAAGGAAAACGCCTCCCAGGGAGCTTCATGAAACAGGAAGCCAGGAGAGAAAGCTAGCAGATGATGCCGTGTTAGCCACGTGCCCTTCCAGCTGAGAGAGAAGCCCTGACTGTGTTCGCCATGTGCCCTTCCACTTAAGAGAGAAACCGTGAACTTCATCGGCCTTCTTGAACCAAGGTATCTTTCCCTAGATGCCTTTGATTGGACATTTCCATAGACTTGTTTTCACTGGGGCATTTTCTCAGCCTAAGAACTGTAAACCAGCAACTTATTAAATTCCCCTTTTTTAAAAGCCATCCCATCTCTGGTATATTGCATTCCGGCAGCTAGCAGACTAGAACACCTCCGAAGGTCTGCTACCGAAACCTGCCCCACTCAGTTTTAGGTTTTTGCTGTCCTTGAAGGCAGTGGATGTGCATAGTAAAAGCTATAATGGTAACCGTTTTTTAATATTAACATTGGTTTATTAAAGTCAAATTTAAAAGCCCAGGCTTTTAATCTTTCTGCATCTTTAAGTATGCCTTAATATTCTGGTTATTAATCAAGCAAAATTCAACAATCTCTTTTAAGGAGGCCCTTTTCATGCTTATGAAATGCCCTTCAACATTTAAAAACTGAACTTACAGATTTAGTATACTTTTATTTTAAAAATGTCCTTTGGTTTAATAAGACCTTCTCATCTGGCTCAAAAATCTCTTTAATGCCATAATACCAATTCGCGCCCCCTTTCTATCTTGTGGAATAAGCTCCTGAAACCTTATTGCATCATTTGGGTTGATCAAAGTCCGTATCTTTTTGTCTTTGACTGACAGGACCATGATTCGTGAATTTTTAAATGCCGCCCCCACCCCCACCTTTGAATTTTTCGTAGCTCTCCTGGTTTTGTTTGGCTCTGCAATCACTACACTCCGCACTAATAATCCCCCTTCACCCGTCTGTGCTCAGAGCACCTCCTGCCAATGAGGTGGCCCCAGTTTCTGACCATCCCCTGGCCTTTCCCACCATCCCTACAGGACCAAGCCCACCCTTCAAGGCTAACCTCAGACCCCACCTGCCTCCACCACAGCGGCCTGTGCTGATTTCTCCCTTTTCCACACATGTCACCCATTGCTGCTGCTGCTCATTCTATAGTACCACATGCATTGAATTATTTCTATAGTTATTTTTTTTCCTGCTTTTTAATTTTCTCTCTCATCTAGATTATAAACTGCTAGCGAGCAAGAGGAGTGCTTTGCAGAGTTGTATCCCTGTTTATGGTATGGCTCAGTGATCTACACATGGCAATAGTTCAATAAGGGCCAGGTAAGTGATTGAGTGCTTGACTTCCATTATCTCGACACTAACTAGAGGGCCTGTCTACATCCTGCTGCTACTGGTATGTGATGAGTAGTAAATGAGGATTGAGCAACATTAATCCAAGCTAACCACTTGAGGCTTACGATACAGGAAATAGCCTGTAACTCTGCTTCTGCTTGATTTGCTTGATGCAGATTGACTGACTTCAACCAGCCAGTAAATTCCAGAAAAGTCATATCTGATGCAGATTTCCATCCTGAAACCATGCCCCCTGTAGTTGTTCAAACACTTCTATCTGAAAAATGTCCCTCCATGTATAAAAGAAAAAGCAGACCAATGTATTTCACAGTAACTTGCTTACAGACGATCAGAAATATGGGCAAAGAGGCGATGGGAGAAGGAGGGGCTCACAAAAATCCTTTTGCTAAGGTTTAGTTATAACAAGATTTATAGGGAAAGTTTCACTCAAGACTTATTTTATCAGAATTAATTCTTGA
>PVIY010038897.1:0-23296 GCA_004026745.1 Myrmecophaga tridactyla
GAGAATGCAACGTAGCACAGCCTAAGCAGCTCGGCATTCCTCATCTCAGCACTTGCAGCTCAGCCCAGGCCTTTGGAGATGGAGAAAGAAGTCACCCCGGGGAAAGTTGTTGGAACCCAAGGGCCTGGAGAGAAGACCAGCAGAGACTATCCTGTGCCTTCCACGTAAGAAAGAGCCTCAGTGGAAAGTTAGCTGCCTTCCCTCTGAAGAACCAACAAAATAAATCCCCTTTTATAAAAAGCCAATCCGTCTCTGGTGTGTTGCATTCCGGCAGCTAGCAAACTAGAACAGCTGGTCTCTTGGTCACTAATTCTCTCTGTAATTATTTGTCTGAAAATGTTTTAATTTACCCCTCACTTTTGAAGGACAGTTTTGCTGGATATAGAATTCTTGATTAGCAGTTTTCCTCTTTTTGCATCTTAAATATATCATACCACTGTCTTCTCACCTCCATGGTTTCTTCTGAGAAACCTATGCAGTCTTATTTGGCTTCCCTTGTATGTGATGGATTGCTTTTCTCTTGCTGCTTTCAAAATTCTCTCTTTCTGTTTGACATCAGACATTCTGATTTGTAAGTGTCTTAGAGAATGTCTACTTGGATCTATTCTGTTTGGTGTATGCTGCACTTCTTGGGTCTGTAATTTTAAGTCTTCCATAATAGTTGGCAAATTTTCAGTGATAATTTCCTCCATTAGTCTTTCTTCTTCTTTTCCCTCCTCTTCTCCTTGTGGGACATCGACAATACGTATATTCATGTGCTTCATGTCATTATTCAATTCCCTGAATCCTTGCACTTATATTTCCATTCTATTCCCTATATTTTCTTTCTCTTGTTGTATTTCAGATGTTCTGTCCTCCAGTTCACTAATCCTATCTTCTGCCTCTTGAAATGTAACATTGTAGGTTTCTATTGTTTTTTTTCATCTCTTCTACTGTGCCTTTCATTCACATAAATTCTGTAATTTGTTTTTTCAGACTTTCAATTTCTTTTTGTTTATCCCTTGCCTTCTATATATCCTCCCTCAATTCATTGATTTGATTTTTGAAGGGAATTTTCATGTCTGTTCAAACAGCCTGAATAAATTGTTTCAGGTCCTGTATCTCATTTGAATTGTTATTTTGTTCCTTTGACTGGGCTATATCTTCCATTTTCCTAACATGATTTATTATTTTTTGCTGGCATCTAGGCATTTAATTTCCTTAATTAGTTTATTCTGGAGATTGTTTTCACTCTTTTACCTAAGATTTTCTTGCTGGATGGCTTTGTTCTTTATCTGTTCTTTGATATTTAATTTAGCTTATTTTAGACTTTTAGCATAGGTTTTTATTTATTTATTTATTAAACATAACCACATACAAACACAAACATTCTTACCATATGATCGTTCGATTCTTGATATATAATCAATAACTCATGATATCATCACATAGTTGTATATTCATCATCATGATCATTTCTTAGAATATTTACATCAATTCAGAAAATGAAATAGAAAGAAAACAGAAAAAAATTCCTACATGCCATACTCCTTATCCCTCCCTTTCATTGATCACTAGCATTCCAATCTACTAAATTTATATTAATATTTGTTCCCCTATTATTTATTTATTTTTAATCCATCTGTTTTACTCATCTGTTGATAAGGTAGATAAAAGGAGCATCAGACACAAGTTTTTCACAATCACACAGTCACATTGCAAAAGCTATATCATTATACAATCATCTTTAAGAAACATGACTATTGGAACACAGCTCTATATTTTCAGGCAATTCCTTCCAGCCTCTCCACTACACCTTAACTTAAAAGGTTATATCTATATAATGCATAAGAATAATCTCCAAGATAGCCTCTTGACTCTGTTTGAAATCTCTCAGCCATTGTCACTTTATTTTGTCTCATTTTGCTCTTCCACCTTTTGGTCAAGAAGGTTTTCTCAATCCCTTGATGCTGAGTCCCAGCTCATTCTTGGATTTCTGTCCCACATTGCCAGGAAGGTCCACACCCCTAGGAGTCATGTCCCAAGTAGAGAGGGGGAGGGCAGTGAGTTTGCTTGTGTTGGCTGCGAAAGAGAGAGCCCACATCTGAGTAGCAAAAGATGTTCTCTTGGGGGTGACTCTTAGGCTTAATTTTAAGTAGGCATAGCCTATCCTTTGCAGGATTAAACTTCATATGAACAAACCCCAAGATTGAGGACTCAGCCTATTGCTTTGGTTGTCCCCATTGCTTGTGAGAATATCAAGAATTCTCCATTTGGGGAAGCTGAATTTTCCCCCTTTCTCACCATTCCCCCAAGGGGACTTTGAAAATACTTTTTTATTCACTGTTCAAATCACTCTGGGATTTATCAGGGCATCACTCTGGAGAAACCTACAAAATCTCATGCACTACTCAAGGTTCCATGTACTTATGGTGTTCAATTAAGCTGTCCACATAAGTTATATTAGGCAATGCACTAGTCAAAATATAAATTTGTACCAAATAAACATGTTTTTGCTTTAGCCTCACAGATAAAGTTTTAAAATATTAATTACCATCTATTTTCAAGATGCTGCACTATTGACATTCCTTTTTTGTTCCTCATGCAAAAACATTTTTAAATTTGTACATTTGTTCCCTATCATTATACACTCTAGGCATTCTTACATTATCCTGTCTTAGTCTTTATTGTCTATCTTTCATTCTGATTTCATTTGTGCCCCCAGGCCTCCTCCCTCTATCATTCTCACATTCAGCTTCATTCAGTGTTCTAACTTTATTGTATTACAGTAGGTAGTACTGTGCTATCCATTTCTGAATTTTTACAATCAGTCCTGTTCTCACACAGGTTTTGTTTAATGGATCAGAATTTTTCAGTTCTTGTTTTCTTGTTCCTTGCCCTGCTTGCATGATGCCTTTTTTTTTCTTTGGAGGGTCTACATAGGCATTACAGACCCCAGTCAGATTTTCCCAGGCCAGACTGGCCTCCTCTCAGGAGGAAAGAGTCACCTGCATCAGTTTTCCCTGAGAGTGAGACCCAACACGTTAACAGACTTTCCTTTGAAGCCTCAAGACTCTTTGTTTTTCCTATCCTACCCCATATGTGGCACTTGTGTGCCTGTGGGTCCCACCAGCATTAAGTGATGCAGTACTTTTAACTTCAGCAGACTCTTCCTGCTAGGGGTGTGGTTGAGACAGAGGAGAGGTTGTACGCCAGCTTTAATCATTTCAGTTTTCCAGTCTGTGGGGTCTGAATTCCTTGAGGGAGCAATTCCACCAGAGCTGGGCCCCACCTTTCTCCTGGGAAAGGCACAGCCTCCAGGGAATTACCTCCTTTCACCTGACCTCCTTGTCTCTCAAACAAGCTTAATTCCACCTTTGCCTGGGGCAGCTGGAGCCTGAGAGCAGTTAAACCACAGAAACAAAGAAGAAAAATCCTTTTCACAGCAGGACCAGCATTCCTTAGCTTTGTTAATCAAGAGCTTAAGTTGGTACGCTCTACGTATCTCCATGTATCTCCAAGTCCTATGTGTCCTCTCTTTTTTTTAGGGTCCAGACCTTTTCAAGTATTTTGTGCTGTCCAATCCCCAAAACCCCTCCCAGCCCCATAAGCTCTGCTCCCTCTGTGCTGGGGCAAAACCTAGTAACATTAGCTTTTATTCGGGGTTTAGCTGAGCTGGGGCCCTATTTTTATTAGTCAGAATTTGTTAATTAATTCCACAATTGGAGCTTGGTTGACCTCAGCTGTTAGTAAAAGCTTTTTACTTTCCCCTCTGGGAACCAGCCTATGGGATAGGGGCACTGGCCTCCGCAACTTAGGGGACTTATAGTTCTGGGTGGGATCACAGCTGGTCCACCTTGTCCAGACTGGGTATGCTGTATGTCCAGTCACTGATGTGGCCCCAGCAGTTGTTCTGCACTGTTCCTGGCTATTTACTAGCTGCTCTGGAGGATGAACTAAGTTTCACACCTCCCTAAACCACCATCTTGTCCTCTCTCTCTACCATTTTTTTTTGACTTTGAGCAAAGTTTTAATTTTTTCAGGCCTCAATTTCCTTATCGCAAAACTGAGATAATATCCAATCTAGCAAGGCTGTTGTGAAGCTCTGACATGATAATTTATGTGAAACACTTAATGCATAGTTGTTCTCAAACTTTAGCTATTATTATTTCAACAGGTAATTCTAATTCCAAATATCAGTCTTAACCACTCTTCTGATCTTTCTTGTGATGCTTTTCTTCCTTAAAATAAGGAAAAGAGAATGAGAACATAAATGGAATGAAATTGGCTATAAGTGATGATTGTTGAGAGTGTCCATAGTACTATTCTCACCACTCTTTTGTGTGCATGGATTTTCCATAGTAAAAATATTTAAAGAGACATAAAAAAAAGAATGAAAGAAACCTTGGATTCAGATGTTGCCCCAATCTCTTTTTACAGACTTGTTTATCTATAGTATAGGAGCCAGCAGGAAGGGAGCTTGCAAACTGGCACTTACAAGAGTGAACTGGGGCCCATTATTGTGGGTAATTTGAAATGTAACTATATGGCAGTTAACATTAATTTTGGGTCATAGTTGCGTATACTGTGGTGAATGAGTGACTTTTCCTTATAGGGCATAAAACTGACAAGAGTTGAGAGGTGGTGGGGACAAATATAGAGGTCTTTATAGAGAGGAGAGACTAATGTAGGGGTGACCTGACAAGAATGTTGAGTAGTTCTTGCTATGGAGATCTTCCGGTAAAACCTCATTACTGATCTTCTGCCTCCCTTCCATAATGTTTATTTCTCTTTACCAGCTCATGAGAGCTGACTGTTAACTTTTCAGTAACTTTGTAAACCAGATGATAATCACCCTGGTAGCTTGAACTCAGACATAATGGGAGGTGGAAAATCAGAAAACACCACAAATTAGATATTTTTTCAAATAACTGGCTGTTAAGCATTTACCAGTGCACCACTGCACATACCTTTCAAATGTATTCCCTTTTAACTCATATTAGCAGAGTCAGACTCTGTTATCTGTCTTAGATTCTCCAAGGAAAATCATTAATAACTAGTACACTTTGAAGAGAGAGAACAGCTTGTTATTGCTTTTATTGCTTTTTAATGCTAAACATGGCACGGAGCCGTTTTTTAGTCCTTGATTCCACAGATACTGGTAAAGTGTATAATTTCCTTTTTTTATTGTCAAATAGCTTTTTGGGAATTCTAAGGTGCCAGCACCAAGTTGTTCACAGAGGACTTGTCACAGGCAAAAGCTGCCACAATCTCTTCCTGAACACCTACAACCTGATCCATTTCGTGGTTTCTTAACTAGACTCTGACCCTCTCTCCCCACTTTTTGCTTTCTATTTTTTTTTCTTCAAGAAAATAGATGAGCAGGGAACTTTCCCAACTCATTTTTTAAACATTTTTTATTGTTAAATATAACATATACACACAAAAGAAGGAAAAAGCAATGATTTTCAAAGTAAACTTGAACAAGTAGTTACAGAACAGATTTCAGAGTTTATTATGGATTACCATTCCACTATTTCAGATTTTTTCTTCTAGCTGCTCCACAACACTGTAGGCTAGAAGAACTATTTTTCTTTTTTGTGAAAAATAATATATATACAAGAAAGCAATAAATTTCAAAGCACATCACAACAATTAGCTGTAGAACAGATTTCAGAGTATGGTATGAGTTACAATTCCACAATTTTAGATTTTTACTTTGAGCTGCTCTAAGATACTGGAGACTGAAAGAAATAACAATATATTGATTCAGAAATCATACTCATTTGTTAAACTCTACCTTTTCTGTATAACTCCACCATCACCTTTGATCTTCCTACCATTTTTTAGGGGCAATCAAATGTTTTTAACATATAATACTAATGTACAATATTTTAGAAAGGATTTTGATAAGCTTCCCTGTCAGTTGTTGAGTTGATATTTTTCCTTAATAGATTTTTTCCAATTATTCATTTGTTTTTATTTATTTAATCAAGGTGAAATAAAAGTTTGAGTAAATAAAGGAATTAACATGATTTTAAGAAAATTATTTTTTAAAAGTGAGGCAGCATTGTCTAAAACAATAAGGAAGGAGATGATCAACATACATATCAATAAGTATATTGGTCTGATAAGACATAGAATTTTTGTCATCAAAACAGATTACTCAGATGGTTAAAAATGTTTTGTAACTTCTCACTATGAGCAAATAATCCAAGAAAACATTGTCATTTTAACAGAGCGAAAACCAAATTCTTCTTTTGTGTGAAAATACATCTGATAAGAAAACTATGAAAAATCTTATAAAACTATAAAATCTTAGCCAACCTTAACCACAGCCAATAAAATTCACTTCTAACAAGAATTCTACAACTTTCTATATCCATTCATTTTGTCCAACACATTCCTGTTTCTCATTCTACAGCAATTAGTTATTTTACTTTAGGGGGAAAAGTACTCTCCTTTCCTAAACAAAAACACTTCTTGCATGCTTTATATATTTAAATTACCAGACAAGATCTTGAAATCAATCTTCAAGCCAACATCGTACAAAACACAATTCTTCATTTTTTCTTTTTTTTTGTATGAAAAACAACATATATACAAAAAAAATACATTTCAAAGCACAGTACAACAATTAGTTATAGAACAGATTTCAGAGTTTGCTATCGGTTATATTTCCACAATTTTGCATTTTTACTTCTAGCTGCTCGAAAATACTGGAGACTAAAAGAAATATCAATAAAATAATTAAGTAATCACAAATTCATTTGTTAAACCTTACCTTCTCTTTATAACTCCACCATCACGTTTGATCTTTCTCCCACTCTCTAGGAGTATTTCGGCTATGCCCATTTTAGATTTTTCATGCTGGAAGGGGCTGTCAATAATATGGGGTAAGGACATGGAACTAGCTGATGTTTTGGAGAGGCTGGCCCCTCTAGGTTTCAGGATTTATATGATCCAGGGATCCATCTGGAGGTTATAGGATTCTAGAAAGTTAACCTAGTGCATGGAGCCTTCGTAGAATCTTATATATTGCCCTATGTGTCCTTAAGGAGTGGCTAAAATGGTTTTGGTTGGGGTTTGGCAAGTTATGATAGGTAGCAATGTTTAACTGAAGCTTGTGTAAGAGCAACCTCCAGAGTAGCCACTAGACTTGAACTCTCTCTGCCACTGATACTTTAATAGTTACACTTATTTTCCACTTTTTGGTCAGGATGGAATTGTTGATCCCATGGTGCCAGGGCCAGACTCATCCCTGGGAGTCATCTCCCATAGCACAGGGAGAGTTTCACCCCTGAATTCATGTCCCAAGTATTGGGGAGGGTAATGATCTCACTTGCAGAGTTAGGCTTAGAGAGTGTAAGGCCACATGTGAGCAATAAAAAAGATCCTCCAGAAGTAACTCTAAGGCATACCTATAGGTAGGCTAAGCTTCTCCACTACATACATAAGCTTCATAAGAGCAAGTCTCAAGATCAAGGCCTAGGCCTATTGATTTGGTTGTCCCTAATATTTGACACAGTATCAGGGGTTTCCCTGGTGGTAAAGTATAATAGTTCCATATTTTTTCTTCCATCCCTCAAGGGACTTTGCCAATACTTTTTGATTAACTTCTTAATATATTCTAGGATGTATCCATGCATTACATTAAACTATATAGGATTAAAGGTCCTCCTTCTTATACCGGGCTCCCTGTGTTTCAATTATTTAAATGAGCTATCCAGACAGGTTGAGTTAGATTATGTGCTACAGAAAATTTAGGTTCCAGACAAAATAAATCTTTCTTCCTTTGGTCTCAAAGAGTATGTGAGGTTCCAAAATATAGACAATGTCTTCCTCACCCCTGTGTTCTGAATTACCTTAATCCTGACTTGATTGGCTTTGTTCTTTTCTCTAAATGCTAGGTTATACATATATAAAAGTAGGCTCTCAAAATCCAGATATAATAATTACCACTCCAGACTAAATATGACTGCTATAAAAGCTTACAATCTATGCCCTTGTTTTCTTATAAACATTTTCTAAAGGAGACCATACAATATTTGATCTTTTGTTTCTGTCTTATTTTGCCTCATCAAATGTCCCTCAGGTTCATTCAGAATGCCGCATACCTCACAAATTCATTCCTTTCTGTAGCACCACAATATTTGACCATATGTATACACCATCATTTGCCAATCTCCTTCTCTCAGACAGTGCATCCTTCAGCCACCTGCATTCATTAGGCATCATGTATAATGCCCAAAGCCCACAGTCCACCAACACCCTTAGTTTTAGATAATTTCATTGTTCCCATGTAAAAGATAACCAATAAACACACCCTCATCAAATAGAAAATCTAAACCTCCCCTTAACTCTTTTTCCTCCCCCATTATTTTTCCCTGGTGTTGCTGTGGTACTGTTGGTATTTTCTTGTTAAACATAGCCCATAGCATGCAATAGCAGTTTTACCCCTACACCTTGAAAACACTCTATACAAGAGTCATACCTTTGAATTAGTTCATGCAAGAACTTACTTATATTTGGAGTATTAATTGGTGGTATGCATGGGTTTATGTAACCCCTTAACCTTCCCTTCAATATGGTAATATTATTTTAGACCCATTAGTGAACTGTCTTCACTTCTATCTATTCCCTTACATTTGAGTTCAAGCTCATTAGCTAACCTTTTACCCATCTCGAGCTTCAGTGTATGTATAGGTCCCCTTTATACTATATTATAAGCCTCTGATTTTACCTTTAACATGGTCATAAAAGTGGAATCATACAGTATCTATCATTTTGTGTCTGGCTTATTTCACTCAGCATTATGTCCTCAAGTTTCATCCATCTTGTCACGTGCTTCAGGATGTCATTTCATCTTACTGCTGTATAATATTCCATTGTGTGTATATACCACATTTTGCTAATCCACTCATCTGTTGATAGCCACATGGATTGTTTCCATCTTATGCCAATTGTAAATAATGTTGTTATGAATATCGGTGTGCAATGTCTGTTTGTGTCACTGCTTTCACCTCTTCTGGGTATATATTGAGTAGTGGTATTGCTGGGTCATAGGGCAACACAGCATTTAGTTTCCTAAGGAACTGCCAAACTGTTTTCCATAGCGGCTGTACCATTATACATTCCCACCAGCAAGCAGTGCATAAGTGTTCCAATTTCTCCACATCCTCTCCAACACTTATAGTTTCCTATTTGTTTAATAGCAAGCCATTCTTATAGGTGTGAGGTGGTATCTCATTGTAGTCTTGATCTGCATTTCCCTTATAGCTAATGAGAATGAGCATCACTTCATGTGCTTTTTAGTCATTTGTAATTACTCTTCAGAAAAATGCCTATTTGCATCATTAGCCCATTGTATAATTGGATTGTTTGTTCTTGTGTTGTTGAGTTGTATGATTTCTTTATGTATACAGGATATCAAACCTTTATCTGATGTGTGACTTCAAAATATTTTCTCCCAATGAGTTGTCTCCCTCTGTACTTTTTTGACAAAGTCCTTTGAGGCACAAAAGAATTTGATTTTGAGGAATTCCCTTTTATCTATATTTTTATTTTGTTGATTGTGCTCTGGGTGTAAATTTTGGGAAGGTACCTCATATTCTAAGTCTGGAAGATGATTCCCTAATACTTTATTCTAGGAGCTTTATGGTACTGGTTCTTATAATTAGGTGTTTGATCCACTTTGAGTTAATTTTTGTACAGGGTGTAAGGTAAGGGTTCTCTTTCCTTCTTTTGGCTATTGATATCCAGTTTTCTCATGCCCATTTATTGAAAAGACAATTTTCTCCCAATTCAGTGGATTTGGTAGCCATGTTGAAGATCAGTTGACCATAGATTTGGTGGTCTAATTCTGTGCTATTGATTTGATTCTATTGGTCAGTACTTCTATCTTTGTGCCAATGTCATTCTGTTTTGACTACAGCAGCTTTATAAGTTTTTAAATCAGGAAGTGTTGACTGTCCAATTTCGTTCTTTTTTTAGGATGCTTGTAGCTATTTGGGATGTCTTTTCCTTCCAGTTAAATTTGAGAACTAGCTTTTCCAAGTCTTTAAAGTAGGGTTTTTGGATTTTGATTGGTACTGCATTGAATCTGTAGATCAATTTGGGTAGAATTGGCATCTTAAGTATATTTAGTGTTCCTGTCCATGAGCAGTGAATGCCTTTCCACCTATTTAGATCTTCTTTGATTTCTGTTAGCAATGCTATGTTGTTTTCTGCATCAAGTCCTTTACATCCCTAGTTAAGTTCATTCCTAGATATTTCATTCTGTTAGCTGCTATTCTGAATTGATTATTTTCCTTAATTGACTTCTCAGTTAGGACATTGCTTTTATGTGGAAACATAATTTTTGCACATTAATTTTATATCCAGCCACATTGCTGAATTTGTTAGCTCAAGTAAGTTTATTGTAGATATCTCAGGATTTTCCAAGTGTAGTATCATGTCATCAGTAATAGTATCATGTAATCAAACAATGAGAGTTTTACTCCTTCCTTTCCAATTTGGATGCCTTTTGTTTCTTTGTCCTGCCTGATTGCTCTAGCTAGAACTTCTAGTACAATGTTGAATAATAGTGGTGGTAGAGGGCATGCTTGTCTCATTCCTTATCTTAGGAGGAAAGCTTTCAGTCTCTCTCCATTGTGTATGATGCTGGCTATGAGTTTATCATATAGGCTCTTTATCATATTGAGGAAGTTACTTTTAATTCTTACCATTTGAAGTGTTTTTATCAGAAAAGGATGTTGAATTTTTTTCAACAATTTTTCAGCATCAATTGAGATAATCATGTGAGTTTCCTCTTTCCCTTGTTAATGTGCTGTATTACATTAATTAATTTTCTTGTTTTGAACCATCCTTGCTTTCCTGGTATAAACCCCACTTGGTCATGGTGTATAATTCTTTTAGTGTGTTGTTGGATTCAATTTCCTAGATTCTCCCCACTTTTCATTGAGGTGGGGAATGACTAGATGAGCTGGAATTGACACATGGAAGATTTCATGGATTTTGGTGGATCACTGATTTCTACTGTCATTTCAAGGTTTCCTTTTAGTTTTGGAAACTTATTTTCTTGTGGTATTAAGGATACCTAAGTTGTACATTTAACTTTGTCACTAAGTCACTATGTCAATGTTGGCAAATCTCATCTCTTTAGGTTGTGACCTATAAAGTATAAAGTTCATCTAGACTATGACATTCTCAAAGTTTCAAATAACACAGAATTACATATAATAAAATGTGAGAATCCTTCATTCCTCCCCCATTGTCATTTCTCTTTCTAGAGGTTGCTACAGTTAATAGTTTTTGGTTTTCTTCCAGTTCTTTTAAAATAAAAAACACCCAAATACATATACATGAATACAATACACACATACCCCTAAGTAAATACTATGCCTTGATTTGTGACTAGCTTTTGTGGGCTGATTCTGAGAAGATTAAGCTAGAGAATACGGAGACAAAAGACTGATCTCCAACTCCACATTTTCCAATCTGTAGTTGCCTGTGGTTTTCCTGTCTGACCTTGTCCTCCTGTACAAGTCCCGAACTTCAACTCCCTGTCTGCCATCACTATTAGAACAATAGCCTTCTCCATTTGAGAATTGAAGAGCAGAAGGAGAACATTGTGACCCTTTTTGAAATTTCCATTACCTCATAGGGTTTTATTGTAGGGTTTGTGATGCCATAATTTATTTAACTGCTTTTCATTTGTTTTCAGATTTTCACTATTACAAATCTGCAGTGAACATCCGTGTATATACATTGTTTTACATGTGTGTAAGCTTGTTCATAAGTTACATTTATTGAAGGAAAGTTACTGAGTCAAAAGGAATACATGTTGAAAAATTTGAGAGACAGTTAATTATTTTTATCTACTATGAACAGCCTGAGAATGCCTGTTTTCTTACACATTATTGACAATATAAGCTATTCTCAATATTTTAAATTTTTGCTAATCTGATGGATTGAAAAATCTTATTTTAATTAAAATTTCACAAATAATTCATGAGGTTAAAAAGCTATTCACATGGCAAGTGATCACCTAATTTTTATTTTAACAATTACCTGGGACATCAAGTAAAATGGCTGAATAGGGAACTCCAAAAGTCTGACTTTCCAAGAATGCAACAAATAAACTGGCAAAAATGGTTACAAGCAACTTTTTCAAGCTCTGGAATCTAATCCAAAGTTTAGAGCAAGCAAGGAAATGCTCAAGAAAAAACACCTGAGTCTTGGAAAGAGTGGCTTGTGGCATTTAAACTTACCTAGTAACATCCTCCACTCCACAATTAACTGGCAGCCTTGAAGACTACAGTTGGCATGATCATCTCAATTGATGCAGAAAAGGCATTTGACAAAATTCAATTCCAAGTCATGATGAAAATACTCAACAAACCAGGAAGAGAACGGAGCTATCTCAACATGATAAAGAACATTTACAAAAAACTCACAGTTAACATCATACTTAATGGTGAAAGACTGAAAGATTTCCTCCTAATCTGAAACAACATAGAGATGACTGATTTTGCCATTACTATTGAGCAATGCACTGGTAGTTGAAAACTTTTATGTAGTAAGATCTGTTAATCATTTCTGTATGCTTCTGAATTTGAAACTTAAGGAGACACTTTCATTAGTTCTTTGAAAAAGTCAATAAAATTTACAAATCCTTAGTTAGACTTGCAAAGAAAAAAGAGAGAAGACACAAATAAATAAAATCAGAAATGAGAGGAGGGTCATTATTACTGACCCCACAAAAATAAAGAGTATCATAAAGATATTATAAACAACTGTATGCCAATAAATTGAACAACCTAGATGAAATGGACAAATTCTTAGAAATACATGAACAACCTACACTGAATCTAGAAGAAATCAAAGACCTCAATAGACGAATTACAAGTAAAGGGATTGAATCAGTCATCAAAATCCTCCCAACGAAGAAATGTCCAGGACCAGATGGCTTCATAGGTGAATTATATCAATCCATCAAGAAGAATTCATACCAAAAAATGCTTAAACTCTTCCAAAATTGAACAGGGTGGAACACTATTTAGCTCATTCTATGAGGTCAACATCCCCCTAATACCAAAGCCAGATAAAGATAATGCAAGAAAATGAAACTACATATCAATCTCTTCTGAATACAGATGCAAAAGTCCTCAATAAATATTTACAAATCAAATCAAAGAACACATGAAAACAATTATACACGATGATCAAGTGGGTTATCCCAGGTATGCAAGGGTGGTTTAACATAACAAAATCAATTAATGTAATACATCACATCAAAAAACAAAGGGAAATAACCTCATGATCATCTCAAGTGATGCTGAAAAGGCATTTGACAAAATTCAGCATCCTTTCTTGATAAAATACTTAGAAAACTAGGAATAAAAGGAAACCTTCTCAACATAATAAAGTGCTTTTATGAAAAATCCACAGCTAACATACTACTCAGTGAAAGACTGAAAATTTTCCCTCTAAGATCTGGAACAAAACAAGGATGCTCACTGTCACCACTGTTATTGAACATTGTACTGAAATTTCTAGAAAGAGAAATAAGAAAAAGAAATAAAAAGTATCCAAATTGGAAAAGAAGAAATAACATTTTCCCTATTTGAAAAGTCCCTAAAAATCAACATCAAAGCTACTAGAGCTAATAAATGAACTCAGCAAACTATGCGGTTCAAGATCAATACCCCCAAATCAGTAGTGTTTCTATGCCCTAGCAATGAAAAGTTGAACAAAAAAAGCAGGAAAAAGATTCCATTCACTATGGTAACTAAAAGAATTAAATATCTAGGAATAAGTCTTACCAAGGATGTACAGGACTTGTACACAGAAAACTACAAAACATTACTAAAAGAAATCAAAGAAAACCTAAATTCCATGTTCATGGATTAGAGGACTAAATACCATTAATATGATTTACAGATTCAGCACAATGCCTCTAAAAATTCCAACAGCCTACTTTGCAGACATGGAAAAGTCAATTATCAAACTTATTTGGAAGGGCAAAGAGACCTGAAGAGCCAAAAGTATCTTGAAAAAGAATGGAATTGGAGGACTCACAATTCCTGACTTTAAAGCATATTCCAAAGCTATGGTAAAATAGCAGCATAACTCTGGCACAAAGATAGATATATTGACCAATGGATTTGTATTGAAGTTCAAAAATAGACCCTTGCCTTATGGCCAACCAATTTTTTTTTGGTGCATGGTCCAGGAATCAATTGATTTTTGACAATGCTGCCAAGTCTTCTTAATTAGGAAGGAATAGTCTCTTCAACAAATGCTGCCTGGAGAATTGGATATCCATAGCCAAAAGAATGAAAGAAGGCCTCCATCTCACACCATATACAAAAATTAATTCAAAATGGATCAAAGACCTAAATATAAGAGCCCAAGGACCATAAAACTCCTAGGAGAAAGTGTAGGAAAGCTTCTTTAGGCTCTTATGTTGGGCAATTGTTTCTTAGACTTTACACCCAAGACCCAATCAATGAAAGAAAAAATAGATAAATAGCACCTCCTCAAAATTAAATACTTTAAGGCATCAAAGGACTTTGTCAAAAAAGTGAAAAGAAAATCTACTGAATGTAGGAAAATACTTGGAATCCACCTATCTAAATTCTTACTTTTCTAAGGCTGCTGGAATGCAGCACATCAGAGATGGATTAGCTTTTACAAAGGGAATTTATTTAATTGCAAATTTGCAGTTCCATAAAAGGCAGCTAGCTTTCATCTGAGTGTCTCTGTCATATGGGAAGGCACACAGCAATTTCTGCTGGCTTTTTCTCCTGGCTTCTAGATTCAATGGCTTTCTCTGGAGTGTGCATTTTCTGCATCTCTGAATGTCTGGATCTGAGTTGGCTCTGAGCTCTTCTCTTCTGACTCCTGCTTTTAAGCCTCACTCATTATGGAAGACACTCCCCTTAGCCAACCGCAGACGTAATCAACCATGGATGAAATTCACATGCTGACGATTTAAGTCTGAAGCAACAGAAAAACTCAGCATCATTACCTGGCCAACTTGAGACCTGAACCTAACTATTACAGTATCCATCCCTTGTCAACTTGGCAACCATACACATCACCTTAAACCATACTTAATCTCTACATAGAAAACAGTAACAGACATATTTTTCTTTTATTTATTCATTATTTATTTATTTATTATGAATAATATATATACCAAAAAACATACATTTCAAAGCACACCACAACAATTATAGAATAGATTTCAGAGTTTTCTATGGGTTACAGTTCCACAGTTTTAAGTTTTTCCTTCTATCTATTCCAAGACACTGGAATATCAATATAATGATTCAGCAGTCATACTCATTTGTTAAATTTTATCTTCTCTGTTATAACTCCACTTTCTCCTTTGATCTTTCTCCCAATATTTATGGGTATTTGAGCTATACCCATTCTAACTTTTACATGTGGGAAAGGACTGTCATTAATATGGGATAGGGGGATGAAACTAATTGATTTTCTGGAGAGGCTGGCCACTCTGGTTTCAGGACTTACCTGGCCTAGGAAACCATGTGGAGTTTGTAGGTTTCTGGAAAGTGATCATAGTGCATGGAATGTTTGTAGAATCTCAGATAGAGCCTAGGTGTTCTTTAGGGTTGGCAGGAATGGTTTTGTTTGGGGTTTGGCAAACCATGGTAAATAGCAATAGCTAGCTGGAGCTTGCATAAGAGTATCCTTCAGAATAGCCTCTCGATTCTATTTGAACCCTCTCAGTCACTGATACCTTATTTTGCTACAATTCTTTTCCCCTTTTTGGCCAGGAAGGCATTATTGATCCCACAGTGCCAAGGCCAGGCTCACCTCTGGGAGTCATGTCCCATTTTACCTGGAAGACTTTCATGCCTGGATGTCATATCCCTTGAGGGGAGGTTAATAATTTTCCTTACAGAGTTGGAATTAGAGAGAGAGAGGCCACATCTGAGGAAAAAAAGAGGTCTTCTGGAAGTAACTCTTAGGCATATTTATAGGTAGGTGTGGCATCCCTGCTACATCAATGTTTCACAAGAGTGAGCCTCAAGATAAAGGGCTTGACCTATTGAATTAGTAGTCCCTAATGTTTGAGATAGTATCAGGGGTTTCCCTGATGGTAAAGTTTAATAGTTTCATATTTTTTATCTCATCCTTCAAGGGACTTTGCCAGTACTTTTTGATTATATGCTCAACATACTCTGGGGTCTATTTTGGCATTACATTAATCTATACAGAATTACAAGCCCTCATTCACATTCAGCACTTCATGTATTTGGGTTGTTTAAATAATTTATCAAGATAGCTTGAGTTAGATTATGTGCTAATGAAAATTTAGGTTTTGGACAAAATACACTTCTCTTCCTTTGGTCTTGAAGAGTAGGTGAAGTTTTAAAATATAAGCAATATCCTCTTTACCCCTGTATTTTGATTTACCTTAATCCTGACCCGATTGACTTTGTTCTTATCTCTAATTGAAGCCTGATTGCATTCTCAATTTCTTTAACAGTTGTTGCTTGGGGCAATGTTGCCTTTCAGACCTGCAAAACTCCTATTTTGAGTTTAGGTGTTTCAAAGGTACGAAAAGTTCCAGGGACATACAGGATTATACATATAGAGCACAGCCTCTCAAAATAACAACTACAGTTCTGGACTAAATGTGACTACTATAAGAGCTTACAATCTAGGCCCAAATTTTCTTATAAGTATTTTCTAAATGTAACCATACAATGTTTGCTCTTTTGCTTTGGGATAATTTTGCATCACATAATGTCTCCCAGGTTCATTCACATTTCTGCATGCCTCACGACTTCAATCCTTTTTGTTGCAGCACAATATTCGATCATATGTTAACACCAGAGTTCACCATTCTACTTCTCAGTCAGTGTATCCTTCAGCCATCTTCATCCATTGGGCATCACGTATATTGTCCAAAGAAAATAGTCCATGTCTCGCGTTATCCTCACATTGTTGTATAAACATCAACACTCTCAATTTTGGATAATTTTTCAAATTGCTCCCAAGAGAAAATTAACTGGCAAACACACCCTCATCAGATAGAAAAGCTAGACCTCCCCTTAACTCTTGTCCCTCCTCCCCCCAATTATTTAACCTTGGTATTGTGGTACTGTTGCTATCTCACATTTAAACATAGCCCATAGAATGCAATAGTGGTTTTCTCTTGTACGCTGATATTTACTTTTTTGCACAAGATTCATACCTTTGACATAGTGCATGCAAGAACCTATTTATATTTGTAGTGTTAATGGGTCAGATACATGGCTATATACAACCCCTTTCAATCATGTTCATCTTAAATATAGCAATATTATTTATAGACCTACTAATGAACTGCCTTTACTTCTATCCATTCCCTTAGATTTAAGTTCAATCTCATTAGCTAACCATTCACCCATCTCTAGCTTCTGTGTGTCTCTAGGGTCCATATATTCTGTTTTGTAAGCCTCTGAGTTTACCTGTACCAAGGCCATCATGGCAAAATCATACAATATCTATCCCTTTGTGTCTGGCTTATTTCACTCAGCATTATATCCTCAAGGTTCATTGATCTTGTCATATGCTGCAGAACATCGTTTCATCTTACTGCTGCATAATATTCCATTGTATGTATATACAACATTGTGTTTATCCACTCTTCTGTTGATGGGCACTTATTTCCATCTTTTGGTAATTGTGAATAATTCTGCTATGAACATCAGTGTACAAATTTCTGTTTGTATCACTGCTTTCAGCTCTTCTGGGTAATACTGAGTACTGGTGTTGCCGAGTTACAGGGCAACTTGATATTTAGTTTTCTAAGGAACCATCAAACTGTCTTCCATAGTGGCTATACCATTATATACTCCCACCAGCAGTGCATAAGTGTCCCAATTTTTCCACATCCTCTCCAACATTCATAGTTTCCTGTTTGTTTAATAGCAGCCATTCTTGTAGGTGTGAGGTGGTATCTCATTGTATTCTTGAGCTCCACTTTCCTTATAGCTAATGAAAATGAGCATCTCTTCATGTGCTTTTTAGCCATCTATTGTTACTCTTCAAAAAATGTCTATTCATAACTTTAGCCCATTGTATAATTGGGTTGTTTGTTCTTTTGTTGTTGAGTTGTATGATTTCTTTATGTATACAGGATATCAAACATTTATCTGATACTGATTTCCAAACATGTTCGCTCAATGATTTAGTTGCCTCTTCACCTTCTTGAAAAAGTCTTTTAAGGCACAAAAGCATTTGATTTTGATGAGTTCTATTTTTTCTTTCATTGTTTTGGGTGTAAAGTTTAGGAAGCTACCTCCTATCACTAGGTCTTGAAGATGTTTCCCTGTATTTTCCTCTAGGAGCTTTATGGTACTGGTCATTATATTTAAGTGTTTGATGCACTTTGAGTTAATTTTTGTATAGGGTATAAGGTAAGGGTCCTCTTTCCTTCTTTTGGCTATTGATATCTAGTTCTCTCATGCCCATTTGTTGAAAAGATTATTTTGTCCCAGTTCAGTGGACTTGAGGGCCTAATTGAAAATCACTTGACCATATATTTGGTGGTCCTTTTCCACACCTGATTCGATTCCATTGGTCAATACATGTATCTTTGTGCCAGTTCCATGATGTTTAAACCACTGTGGCTTTATAATAAACTTTAAAATCAGGAAGTGTTCATTTTCCTACTTCATTTTTCTTTTTAATGATATTTTTAGCTATTTGAGGTCTCTTTCTCTTCCAAATATGTTTGAACTAGCTTTTACAAGTCTTCAAAGTAGGTTGTCAAAATTTTGATTGGTATTGTATTGAATCAGTAGATCAATTTAGGTAGAATTGATATCTTAACTATATTTAACATTCTTATCATGAGAAAGGAATGTCTTTCCACATATTTAGAAGGTTGATTTATTTTTTAACAATGTTGTATAAGCTAAGTTTCTCTAGAGAAACAGAATCAGCAGGAGATATCTGTAAATATAAAATTTATACAGGTGTCTCTCATAACCATGGGATGTACAGTTCAAGGTCTGTAGTGCAGACCACGAGCAGACAACTCCAATGAAGGTCCACAATGAACTCTCAGGGGAGGCTGGCTGGTCAACTGTGGGGATGTAAGGGGCCAAGATCTGCAAGGCAGGCCATGAGCTGGCAGCTCCAATGATGTTCCTCAATAAACTCTCAGGAGAGGCTGGCTGGCTGAAGCAGGGAGAGTGATTGATTCTTCTGAATCCTCCTTAAAAGCTTTCCAGGAATTAGATTAAGCATCACTCATTGCAGAAGATACTCCCCTTAACTGATTACAAATGCAATCAGCTGTGGATGCAGCCAACATGATCATGGCTTAAGTCCATGAAATGTCATAGCAACAGTCAGATCAGCACTTGCCTGACCAGACAATCGGGCACTACCACCTTGCCATGTTGATACATGAATCTGACCACGACAAAGTCCTTTATATCCCTGGTTCAGTTTATTCCTAGATGCTTGATTCTTTTAGTTGCTTTATTTATTTATCTATTTTTTGCATGGGCAGGCACCAGGAAATAACCTGTTAGTTGCTATTTTGAATGGAATTTTTCTTAATTGCCTCCTCAGTTAGGTCATTACTTGTGTATAGAAACATTATTGATTTTTGTGTATTAATCTTATATCCTGCCATTTTGCTGAATATTTTTTATTAGGTTAAGAAGTTTTGTTGTAGATTTTCCAAGTATAGTATCATGTCATATGCAAATAATGAGCATTTTACTTCTACCTTTCCAATTTGGATGTCTTATTTTTTTTTCCTGCCTGATTGCTCTGGCTAGAACTTATAGTACAATGTTGAATAATAGTGTTGACAGAGCACACCTTTGTCTCAATTCCTGATCTTAATGGGAATGCTTTCATTCTCTCTCCATTGTGTACAAAGCTGGCTGTGGGTTTTCCATAAATTCCCTTTATCAAACTGAGGAAGCTTCCTTTGATTCCTACCTTTTGAAGTGTTTTTATCAGAAAAGGATATTGAATTTTGTTGAATGCTTTTTCACCATCGGTTGAGATAATCATGTGATTTTTCCCTTTTGATCTGTTATCGTGTTGTATTATATGACTGATTTTCTTGTGTTAAACCACCCTTGCTTTCCTGGTATAAACCCCACTTGGTTGTAGTGTGTAATTCTTTAAAAATATCATTGGATTTGATTTGCTAGTATTTTGTTGAGAATTTTTGCATATATATTTATTACGGAGATTGGCTTGTAGCTTTCCTCTTTTATAGCATCCTTACTTGGTTTTGGTATTAGAGTGATGTTAGTTTCCTAAAATAAGTTAGGCAGTGTTCCTTTTACCTCAAATTTTTGGAAACATTTGAGCAGGATTGTTGTTAGTTCTTTTTGTAATGTTTGATAAAATTCCCCTGTGAAGGTATCTGCCCCGGGATTTTCTTTGTAGGAAGATTTTGACGACTAATTGAAGCTCTACTTATGATTGGATTGTTGAGATCTTCTCTTTCTTCTTGAGTCAGTGTAGGTTATTGGTGTGTTTCTAGGAATTTGTCCATTTCATCCAAATTGTGTAGTATCCTCTTACAATTTATTTATTTCCTTAGAGTCCCTAGTAATGACACCCCTTTCATTTCTGGTTGTTTAGGAATGTGTTATTTAATTTCCACATATTTGTGAAAGTTTTGTTTTTTAGTGGTTATTGATTTCAGCTTCATTCCATTGCAATCAGAGAAAGTGCTTTTTGTGAAAGTTTTGGTTTTTAGTGGTTATTGATTTCAGCTTCATTCCATTGCGATCAGAGAAAGTGCTTTGAATAATTTCAGTCTTTTTACATTTATAAAGACCTATTTTGTGCCCCAGCATATGATCTATCCTGGAGAATGTTCCATGAGCACTAGAGAAGAATGTATATATCCTGGTGTTTTGTGGTGTGACAATCTATATATGTCTGTTAGGTCTAATTCATATATCAAATTCTTTAAGTTTTCTGTTCCCTTGTTGATCCTGTCTGTTTGGCCTATCTATCGAGGAGAGTGGTATATTGAAGTCTCCCACTATTATTGTTGAAACATCTATTTCCATTTTGCCAATGTTTGTCTCATGTATCTCAGAGCTCCTTGATTGGGAGCATAAACATTTATGGTTGTTATTTCTTCTTGGTGAATTGTCCCTTTTATTAAAATATAGTGTCCTTCTTTATCTCTTATGATTTCTTTAATTTCAGACAAAGGGTATTTTGTCTGATATTAATATAGTTACCTCTTCTTTCTTTTGGTTACAGCTTTCATGGAACATCTTTTTCCTTGTTTTCACTTTCAATCCATTCGTATTCTTGGTCTAAGATGAGTCTCTTGTAAGCAACATATAAAAGAATCATATTTCTAAGTCCATTCTGCCAATCTGCATCTTTTAATTGTTGAGTTTTGTCTGTTTTACATTGAAAGTTATTACTGTAAAGGCATTTCTTGAGTCTCTATCTTGTCAGATTTTATTTGTCAGATCAATATATTCTTTTCCTTCTTTCTCCTTTTAGCCTTTAAGTTACCCTTACTGGTACTCTCCAGTTCTGTGTCCTTCTCCAGAACCCCCTCTTCTGTTTTTTACTTTTCAGCCAACAAAACTGTCTTTACTATTTCTTGTGGGGCCAATCTCTTGTTGACAAATTTTCAGTCTTTTTCTGTCTGTAAAAAGTTTAATCTCTCCCTCAGTGTTGAAGTACAATAAGACCAGTTAAAGAATTCTTGGCTGGGAGTGTTTCTCTTTCAGTTTCTTAAATATATCATTTTAAGATATATTTAATTGACTTCTTCCCTCCATGGTTCCTGCTGAGTAGTCCAAACTCAGTCTTATATGGTTTCCCCTGCATGTAGTAGATTGATTTTCTCTTGCTGCTTTCAAGATTTTCTGCTTCTCTTCAATATTGGACAGACTAGTACGTGTCTTGCAGTAAGTCTATCTGGATTTATTCTATTGGAGTTATACACCTTCTTTGATTTGCATATTTATGTCTTTTATATGGGTTGGAAAGTTTCCCCCTATTATCTCCTTGACGAATCTTTCTAGTCCTTTACTCTTCCCTTCTGCTTTAGAGAGACCAATGATTTTTATGTTTGTGTGCTTTGTGTTGTCCATCATTTCCCTGATATCTCAATTAAAATTTTTCCATCTTTTTTGCTGTTCTCTAGTTTAGTTATTCTTTTTTCTGCCTCTGCAAATCTGCTGTTGTGTGTTTGTCTAGTAAATTTTTTATTTGGTCTACAGTATCTTTCATCTCTGTGTAGTGCTATTTTTCTATTTATTCTTTCAAATTTTTCTTTATGCTTTTCTAGTATCTTCTTTTTTTTTTTTTAACATGGGCAGGCACCGGGAACCGAACCCGGGTTCCAGTATCTTCTTAATCTCATTTATGTCTTTAGCCAACCCATTGAATTTATTTAGTAGAGTTGTATGAACATATTTTATTAGTTGTTACAAAGTCTATGTCTCCTCCATTCTTTTAATTTGGTCATTAGGTTGAGCTGTATCTATCTGCATTTTCATATGCTTTATGATTTTCTGTTTTCTTTGAGGCATTTAATTACCTTGATAGGGTTACTTTGAAACTTAATTTCCTTCAGTTTTGTAATGTTTTGTATTTGTGGGATTGGCATGGGAAGGGGTGCAGGGTATGGAATGGAGTGTGGCTCAAGCAAGACTTGTAGCACAGGGGTAGGGTATGGAGTGGGGGCATGGAGCAGGGCATGGTGGGTGGTGGATTGCAGAAGCTGTGTGGTGCATGGGTGAGGGTATGTGGAGGTGGGGTATGGGGAGTGGTGGGTAGGGTATGGGTGTGTGTGGGGAGGGCACAGGTGCATACATGCATGGGGTGTAGGAGTCATAGTGATTGGGGCTCATGGTTTGACATGCATGGATTGGGGTGTCTGGTGGCAGGACACAGGTGTGTGTGTGCAGGAGAGTGATGCATAGGTGCACATGTATGCAGGGATGGAGGTGGGGCATAGGTGCATGGGGCATGGTGGGGCAGTATGCAGGGTTCAGGGGTGGGGAGCAGGTTGTTGCAGGTGTTGTTCATGGGGTGCAGAGTGTGGTGCATGTTTGTGCAGTGTGGGTTTGTCAGGTTGTGTGTGCATGGTGTGGTTTTAGCAGGGTATATGTGCATGGGTTCCCAGTGCCTGGGTTTTGTGGGGATCATGGCGTGCAGTTCTGGGCACAGAGATCAGGGTGAAGGGGTTGGGGTGCTTGTTTATTGGGGGGCATTGCACAGGTACATGTGCATGTTTGGGGCAGGAAGTGTGGCACAAATGCACACTTAAGCGTGT
>PVIY010038898.1:0-23539 GCA_004026745.1 Myrmecophaga tridactyla
ACTCCGCCTTTGCAAACTGCTCCGCGTAAAGGTCAAAGGGCAGCTGCCACTTCGGGGCTCGAAGGGTGATCTGAGTCTTAATCCCGTGAGACCCTGTCGTTCATTGGCCGAGGGCAGCGCTGATCCCCAGGGCGACGTAAACTGCCAGGAGCTGGAACAGGTCGCCCTCGGAGCTGGGCTGTCCAGCTCAGCGGTGTGACCAAGAAAGCAAGCAGGGTTCCGTTTAAAGGGCATGGCCCAAAGGCAGAAAAAGGTGGGACTTATGGGATCATAAAAAGAGAAAAGAACAACAACAAAAAAGAGGATCTGCTGTCTCCTTGGCTTTGAGATTCCTACAGAGCAGAGGGAAGGTAAGAGAGGATGCCTGGATGGGGCGGGGAGGGTCACAGAAATACTGGGAAGATTTGGGAATATGCCATAGAAGGAGGCCAGAAACTGGTACCATCCTCTTCCTTATCTCCAGGTGCAGAATAAATGCTCAATGAGTATCTACTGTGTGAAAGAAAGGCTCAGAGAAACGAGAGGCAATAGAATGTGTTGATCACCAGAACAAGCTCAGGGCTGAGTGTCTGGATAGGAATTTGGACATCCCTGGGTTCTGGTTGGGAGACACTGGGGTGAGTTATTATAACTGGTTGAACTTGGTTTCTTTGTCTGTAGGATGGGTAGTATCCTGACTTCCCACTTTCAGGGATGAATGGGAGGGTAATAAGAAAATGTCACCTCTACCTCCTTCTCTTCCTTCTTATTCTCCTTTTTCTGTTCTGGTAAAGATGATGAAAATGAAAGTTCATAGTCTGCCGTCAGAAAGGAATGGGTTTGAATCCCCTTCTGCCCTTCTGCCTTGGTTTGCTGTGTGACCTGGGGCAGCTTACTTAACCTCTCTGGACCACAAGTTAATCATCCTAAAATGCAGTCACCATCTCCCCATGAAGTTGTTTGAGGATTCGGTTGCTTGTACATGTAAAAGGCATAGCCTGGTACCTGGCATAAAGTAAGCACTCATAAGTGAAGCTGTCTTTATCCGTATTATTATGGTTATCTTTGCAGTTTAATTAGATTCCAGGAGAGGGAAAAAGAGAGCAGTGGGAATTGATATCAAGGAAGTGGAGTTAATAGTCATGTTTCATCGGGAGAGAGCCTTCTCCACAGGAGCTGGGTGCAGGCTACAGGTGTAAATATCTTCCTAAGGGTTCCATGAATCACCCAATACATCCTGTTTGCCACATCTCGCATTGGGCAGCGGGAGGTTGGACTATTTTCCTGCTCAGCTTATTTCCAGCATAAGGTTCAATGTTCCCAGAGATAAATCCCAGCTGCTGAAATGTTAATCACCATGTAGGGTGATTTCTGGGAAGGAGACTTCTTATCTAGAGAAAGAAGAGGCTGAGTAAGATTTCTGTATTTTTCAGAATGTCAGACGAAACAAGTTCCATTTCCTCTGGCTTTTGAATCTGGATGGGCATCATTTTAAGAAAAGGAGAAAGTCCTATTTCTATCATTCACGAGAAGAATTTGGGGCCCACGTTTACTGTTCCCAACCTCCTAGATCCTCCAGTTGGCAGGTCTCTGGTTTGAGATCTTTCTTCTATAGACATTTCGAGGTTTAAGTGTCCCTCTTGGCACTCCCTTTTCTGCATCCCATAAATTCTGATGTGTTTTGTTTTCATCTTCATTCACCTGAAGATGTTTCCTTATTTCCCTTGTGATTCCTTCTCTGACCCATTTGCTGTTAAAGAGAGCTTCGTTGAATGGATTTAATTCAGCTTGTGCATTTTCTGGTTCTCCTTCTCTGGTTTATTACTGAAGAGAAGATACATTGTATGGTTTCGATATTTGTACTGTATTGAGGCTAGTTTTGTGATCTCACATGTGATCTCTCCTGGAGAGTGATCCATGGCACTGAAGAAGATTGTGCACTCTGCTGCTGCTGGCAGAAGTGATCTACATATGCCCATATGTCCAGCTGGTTTATAGTTATCATTCAAATCTTTTATTGCTCTCTCTAGACATTTTATCCGTTATTGAAAGTTGGGTATTGAAGTCTTCTACTATTAATGTAGAACTATTTCTTCCTTCAGATCTGTCAATATTTGCTTCATATATTTTGTGGCTTTGCTATTAGGTGCATATTTATCATTGTTAACGTCTTTTTGAAGAATTGATCCCTGTCCTGGTACATAGTGACTTCCTTTGTCCCTCATAACTGCTTTTGATCTAAAGTCTATTTTATCTGATATTAGTATAGTTACCTCTTTGGGCTTCTACTGGAGTGGTATATTTATTTCCATTCTTTCATTTTCAGCTTACCCGTGTCTTTGACTTTCAGGTCAGTCTCTTGAAAGCAGCATTGATTGGGTCAGGCTTTTAAAAAATCCACTCTACCAATGTCTGCCTTTAGGCTGGAGCGTTTAATCCACTTACATTTAAAGCAGCCACTGATAATTGCAGCACTTCCTTTTGCCATTTTACCGCATGGTCTTTGTAAGTCTTATACCATTTTTGTCCTTCAATTCTTCTGTTAATGCTTATGTTCATATTTATTTAAATTTCGGTATTGTATTTTGAATCCCTTCTCATTTCTTTTTTTTTTTTTTTGGCATGGGCAGGCTCCAGGAATCAAACCCGGGTTTCCCGCAGGGCAGGCGAGAATTCTATCATGGAGCTATCCTTGCACTGCCCCCTTCTCATTTCTTTTGTATGTGCTTTTTTATATCTTTTCTTTGTGAATATGATGGAGCTAAAATTTAGCATCCTATATCTATAACAGTCACATTTGATATCAACCTAACTTCAATAACTTACACTTGTACTGTTCCTATACCCCTCCGCGCATCTCCTGCTCTCATCTTTTTTGTTATATTCTTTACAAATTATATCTCTCTATGCCTTGTATATTTCAAACCATAGGGGATGTTGGTTTTTATGCGTTTGCATTTTAGAATTTATGAGAAGCAAAAAGTGGAGCTATATCCCCAAAATACAATACAATAGTACTAGCATTTATAATCACCCTTTTGGTTGTCTATACGGGAAGGCTTTGTTTCTTTGTGCCATTTACTCCATTGCCTGGTGTCCTCTTCTTTCAGTATGAAGAACTTCCCTTAGCAATTGCTTGTAGGGTAGGTCTAGTGAAGATGAACTCTCTTACGTTTTGCTTGTCTGGGAGTGTCATAACTTGCTCTCATTTTCAAAAGACAGTCTTGCCCGTTATAAAATTCTCGGTTGGCGATTGTTTTCTTTCAGCACTTTAAATATTTCAATCCACTGTTCTCTTGCTTCCATGGTTTCTGATGAGAAATTGGCACTTAGTCTTGTTGGGCAGGACCCCCCAACTCTCCCAATAACATGCTGCTTTTGTCTTGCAGGCTTCAGAACTCTCTTCTTGTCCTTGACATTCAACAGTTTGACTATTATGTGTCTGGGTGTGGTTTTTTTTCAAGTTTATCCTGTTTGGGGTTTGTTGGAATTCTTGAATGTGCATACACATCCCTGTTGTTAAATTTGGGAAATTTTCTGGCATTATTTCTTTGCATATTCCTTCTGCCCTTTTCTTTCTTTGTTCATCCCCCCTCCTTCCCTCCCTCCCTTCCTTCCTTCCATCTTTCTTTTCCCTTCTGGGACTTCCATAATGTGTAAATTTGTGTGCTTGATGGTGTCTCACATGTCTCTTAGGCTCTGTTTACATTTAAAATTACTTTTTCTTTCTACACCTAAGCCTGAATCATTTCAATTGTCCTGCCTTAGTGTTCACTAATTCTTTCTTTTGTTAGCTGTAATCTGCTGTGGAAACCCTCTAGGGAATTTTTCATTTCAGTTGTTATGGTCTTCAATTTTTTAACATTTACATCTTTTTACTGAGAGTCTTATATTGTTCATTCATTGTTTTCCTGATATCCTTTTGTTCTTTCTCTTTGTTTTCGTTTGTCTCCTTGAACATACTGAGGAACATTTAAAAAAAATATTTGTCCAATATCTTAGAGTCTGGTCTTCTTTGTTGATGGCTTCTGAATTTTTATCTTCTTCCTTTGAATGGGACAGTGTTTTAGTTTGCTAAATGCTACTGGAATGCAAATGCCAAAAACAGAACAGTTTTTAAAAAAAAGAATTTATTAAGTAACAAGTTTACAGTTCTAAGGCCATAAAAATGTCCAAGCTAAGGCATCCAGAAAAAGATACCTTGACTCAAGAAAAGCTGATGTCTGTCACATGGGAAGGCACATGGCGGCTATCTGCTGGCTCTTTTTCGGAGTTCCAGTGGTTTCTTGTCTAAGCATCTGTGGGCCTTCACTTAGTTCCTCTGGGATGCAACTCTGAGTTCTGACTTGCTTACCATCTCATGGGAAGGCACAAGGCAACATCTGCTGAACTCTGCATCACTAATCATCCATGTCTCATGTCTGTTTTCTCTATCTGCTCTCCAAGCATCTCCAAATGTGCGTGTCTCTGTCAGCTCTACATCAACTGTCTCTCCTTTTAAAGAACTCCAGTAAACTAATCAAGACTCACCCTGAATGAGTAGAGTCACATCTCTGTTTAGTTCAAAGGCCACACCTTGCCATATCTCCATGGAGTAATTTAATCAAAAGGTCACACCTACAATTGAGTGGGTCAAATCTCCATGGAAACAATCTAATCAAAGGTTTCCATCATACTATATTGAATTAGGATTAAAGGACATGGCTTTTCTGGGGTTACCAACACTTTCAAACCAGCACAGCCATCATTTCATCCTGTAATCTTTTGTCACACACTGTCATTTTAATATTTTAAAGTGTTAACTCTGGGATTTAGTCCCTGAGCTGTCTGTTCCTTAAGCTTGTATCGAAATAGTGACATGACAGAAATTTCCTTGAATGCCAGGGGCTAACAACAACAAAAACAAATCAATGCAAAAAAAAAAAACAAAAACCTTTCACAGTCTTTGCTAATTGGGTCTGAGTTGACCCCGGTGCTTTCCTTCAGGGTTTAGCCCTTCTATCAAGAAGATGAGCCCTAAGCAAATGTGAAATACAGGGTTCCCTCAGGCTTTTCCAAGCCTGCATCTTGTTCTGGTCTTGTGCATGCTCATGGCTTTAGGAATTTTCCAGTACAGGAATTTGACTGTCCCCTTACTCCTTATGAAATGGCCTTTCTCCCCATCCTGGGTGCTCTGTTGTAGGACTTAAAGCAGGTAATCCTTTGCCCCAGGCTGTACTGACTGAACTATTTCTTACTGTGCTTCAGTGGTCTGCAAGCTGCTCCTGCCTGTAGGGCAAGTTCTGGGAGGGCGAACCTGAGATGAGTTTCCTGATTCAGTCTTTCAGACTGCCACCTGATTGGCTCTGACATGCAGGTACCCCAGTATGCACATAGGTGTTACTCTGCTCCTTTCTGGACAGGGCCAGGGACCCTCAGCGGGAGCACAGGCTGGCTGCACGCTGCGCCCGGCAGGCAGTGGGGGAGGGGCCCAGCAACGTCGCCACAAGCTTCTCCTACTGCTTTTAATGCTGCATTTTCTCGGTGTGGCATTTACCCAGTTGCCATAAACTTCTAGTTATTTTCCAGAATTTTGAAGAAGATGGTTTTTGCTAGTTGTTCTAAGATTGTGAGGGATTGGTACCCTGGAGCATCTTATTTCTCCATCCTGGTTGACCAGAAGCCCTGTGTACCGATTTTGAATCAAACTGCCTGGGTATATATCCAGGCTCCATCCCTTACTGGCTATTTTTCCTTGACTGAGTTACTTAACCTCTCTGTGTATCAGTATCCTTTACAGTAGAACAAGCATAATAATAGCCTAAGGCTGTGAAGAGGATTTAATGGGTTAATGCCTGCCAAGTTCTTAAAACAGTGTCTGGCACGTATGGATTAGTTGTTTTTGTTATCATTTGTCTCCCGCTGCAAATCTGGAACAGTAAGACTTGGATTGAATTAAATAGTGTTTGTCGAAATAGGCATTATAGGGACTATTATATCATTGGAACCTGAATTAATCTGATTAAAAACTAAGCTTCTAGCCCCAGAGGTGAATCTAAAAGGGGGTTAATTTTCCTCTAAAAGAAGGCGTCTTTAGATAGACACAGACTTGCAGGGTGTAGATAAAACTCAGCCCAGCTTTATTGCTCCCTCCTGCCTTTCTGTGATCTACTGGTTGAGAAAGGGTTGGATCCCTAGTCAAAGGGGGTATTAAGTGTTATTATTTCTCACTGCTCTCAGCGGGGTTCTAAGTCCACTGATAGCAAGGAAGGGGAGGAGGAGGGATTTCAGTTGCCTTCAGGTTCCCAGGAAAGCTGAGTTCTTCCTTGTTGGGTTGGGGAGGAGCCCACTTCTTCTAACAGGTCTCAATGAGTACAACAGCCAAGATTTGCACCATGTATTGGCTTGGCTGCACCATGAGGTACTTGTTCTCCAGGGCTGGGCTAGGGCCATCCAGCCAGGCAAGAAAGAGCTGAGCTGCTAAGGCACAAGGAACTTACAAATTCCCTTTTTACGTCTTCTCTGCCTGCTCCTTTGCAGCCTCGATTACTAGCTGATCCACAGTGCTTCTCAAACTTTAGTGTACAGAAAAATCACCTGGAAACTTGATAAAAAGGCAAATTCCCAAGTCCCACACCAGGCCCAGTAATTCAAACCTTAAGAGTGGGACCCGGGCTTCAATGACCAACCATCCTGGTTTGTCAAGGACTGAGAGGGCTTTCAGTGCTAGACCCGGGAAAGTCCTGGGCAAACCAGGATGAATTGGTCGCCTGGGAATCTCTACCCCATCACCATGGAAAGCTCTACTGGCTCTGCCTTAGGTGGTCCTCTGTTGACCAGGGTTTCTCACCCTTGGTACAATTGACATTTGGAACCGGATACTTCTTTGTTGTAGGGTTTGTCCTTTGCATTGTAGGTTCCTTAGCAGCATCCCTGGCCTCCACCCACAAGATGCAGTAGCACCCTTGCTCTTCCCCAACTACGGTAATCAAGAAAATGCCTCATGGGACCCAAAACCACCCCTGGTTGAGAACCACAGCTTTAGACTCAAGACTTCCCCCAATTTCTTTCTGAAACAGAATAAAAGCCAGCCCCATATCCTGCACTTCAAACGGAGTATTGGCTCCTGAATGCAAAGGGCCAGTTTGCAATTCGGTTGCATTAGCAGACTTTGCATCCAAGGCCAGTGGTGTCACCTACTTTGGGCGTGGTCTTAAACACAAGAAAGCGTTTTTCTGCAGTGGCATTTGCATGAGTAGGTTAGGGTCATAGTAAGGGTTAGACCCCTGAGAATGAATGGGTGCATGGATTTCCTACCAAGAAAGGATTATGGTAACAGAGGAGGTAGCTCAGCTAATATGGGGTTTAAGGTACTTCAGACCACCATGTCAACCTAGGAATCTTCCCATTCTAGTTTTTTCATTTTACTTGTGGAGATTAATTGGTGATATTTGCTAACACCATCATCTGAACTTCCCCATTTCTTTCTTTGAAAACACACTAGAACTCATCTGTTTTTACAAGCATCTGCTCAGTTTCTGTTTTCAATTTTTTTGTTGTGAAAAATGACCTATATACAAATAAGCAATATATTTCAAAGCACACCACAATAATTAGTTATAGAACAGATTTCAGAGTTTGATATGGGTTACAGTTCCACAATTTTAGGTTTTTCCTTCTGGCTGCTCCAAGACATTGAAACGAAAAGAAATATCAATATGATGATTCAGGAGTCATACTCATTTGTTAAATCCTGTGTTCTCTTTTATAACTCCACTTTCTCCTTTGATAGTTTTTTTAAAGTATTTATTTTTTGTTGATATGTATTATATATTCACATACCATGTAATCATCCAAAGTATGTAATCAGTGGTTCACAATATCATCATATTAGCTGTTTATTTATCATCACAATCACTTTTTTCTTTTTTATGAAAAATAACGTTTATACATAAAAGCAATAAATTTCAAAGCACATCACAGCAATTAGTTGTAGAACAGATTTCAAAGTTTGGTATGGGTTACACTGCTACAATTTTAGGTTTTTACTTCTAGCTGCTCTAAGATACTGGAGACTAAAAGAAATATCAATATAATGATTCAGCAATCATACTTATTGGTTGAACCCTACCTTCTCTGTATAACTCCACCTTCACTTTTGATCTTTCTACCCCACTCTTTAGGGGCATTTGGGCTATGCCCATTCTAACTTTTTCCTATTGGAAGGGGCTGTCAATAATATGGGATAAGGGGATGAAACTATCTGATGTTCTGGAGAGGCTGGGCCCTTAAGGTTTCAGGACTTATCTGGTCCAGGGACCCTTCTGGAGGTTGTGGGTTTCTGGAAAGTTTCCCTAGTGCATGGAACCTTTGTAGGATCTTATATAATGCCCTAGGTGTTCTTTAGGATTGGCTGGAATGGTTTTGGTTGGGGTTTGGCAAGCTATGATAGGTAGCAATGTCTAACTGAAGCTTGCATAAGAGTGACCTCCAGCGTAGCCTCTTGGCTCTATTTGAACTCTCTTAGCCACTGATACCTTATTTGTTCTTTCCCCCTTTTGGTCAGGATGACATTGTCGATCCCATGGTGCCAGGGCCAGACTGTTTTCAATTCTTCAGGGGTATCGACCAAGGAGTGGAATTGCCAGATCATATGGTGATTCTGTTTCACCATTCTGAAGAGTCAACCAAACTTTCTTGATCGCAGTTCTCAAAGCTTCAATTCCTCTCTCAGGCACTTGATCTTGGAAAGACAGTTCCAACACAAACATTGATGGCAGCTGCCCAGGCACCAGGATACCTAATACTCGGGGAGGTTTGTCTTGCTTTTTTTTTCACCCGCATCATTGTTCATTCCGGGCTTGTCCTGTTAGCTTAATGATTACTTTGTCATCACCTACTTTGTCATTTATATTGCAAATAAATGCATTGGAACTCCTTGTGTAAAGCTTAGAACAAGGAAATAAAGGCAACCTAAACAGTCTTTTGAAAGCATGGGAGGGTGATACCACCAATCCCTCACTTAGCAAACCCTCCCCATAACTAAACATTTGTTAAGATTCACTGGGCTTTTCAGAGAAGTAGTTCTGCCCTTGAGCCAGGCACACAACATTATACATTTAGACAACCCGGAAAGTAAGATCTGGAAAATATATATTTATTTTTTTCCTGGCATGGGCAGGCTCTGGGAATCGAAGGAAAAGTAAGATCTGTGGTTGCAAGAGAGCAATGTCAAAGCTATGGAGAGGAGGGAAAAAGTGTAACTATAACAAAACATCTTTGTGTTTTCTTTTTTCTATGTTTTCCTTCAGTGAAGGAATGTACTAAATTCCCAAGTCATTTGTTTGATTCCTGAGGAAAGGTGATGCTATTTTATGAATGTAAAGAGAATATAAGGTTTTTAGTCTGTTAAGCAAATGAGAAAGAGTCAGAAGCTAGAAAACGAAAATGAATTTTAACCCCATGAAGTATGTCACCCTAGACATTGCAGAAATCCACCAAGCAAATAGAATAATATCCTGCATTTACCACTGGAGTAGCAAATGCTTCCTAGCTTTTATAACAATGAATTAAGATAACCTCTCAAAATAATTTAAAGCAGAGACCCAGACAGATATTTGTGCACCAATGTTCATAGCAGCATTCTTCAGAGGGCCAAAAGGTGGAAACAACCCAAGTGTCCTTCAACAGATGGGTAAACAAGATGTGGTATATCCATAAAGTGGAATATTATTCACCCATGAAAAGGAACGGAGTTCTGATACATGCTACAACCCAGTTGAAACTTAAAGACATCGTGTTGAGTGAAATAAGACAGACACAAAAGGACAGATGTTGTATAATTCCACTTATCTGAACTACATAAAATAAGCAGACGTGGAAACAGAAAGTAGGTTAGAGATTACCAGGGGCCTTAGGGGAATAGAGAGTTATCACTTAACATGTACAGAGTTTCTGTTTTGGGTGAAAGGAAAGTTTTAGTAATGGATGGTGGGGATCGTAGCACAACATTGTGAATGTAATTAGTACCACTGAATTGTACACACAAAAGTGGTTAAAATATGATTTTTATCTTAGAAATATGTTATCACAATCAAATTTAAAATGAAGGAAAGGAAAAGGAAGCTTGGGTGAATTGATATGCCTCAGAGGGTAAGATTTCTTCTTAACCAGAGTTCTTAGAATTACAGACTGGTACTGTGCTGTGTGTGTGTGTGTGTGTGTGTGTGTGTGTGTGTGTGTGTGTGTGTGACTATACATTGCATAAGGTCCGTTGTTTCCCAAACTTTAGTCATTTGTGTTCTGCCTTATTAATTGTTGTCCTCTTCTTTCTATGCATACTATTAGCCATCTCTTCTTGCTATCTAACACACTTATTTTAAAAGTAAGCTTTATGTTCCCATTGTAAATGGGAAGCCTGTGTCACTTGCCGTAAATAAGATTATTGTAAGATTACTCACAGGGGAAGCAAAACCATATAATTAAATTCTAACCAGCCTTTCATTCACTGCACGATTGCATCTATATGGCATTCTGGAAAAGACAAAACTGTAGGGACAGACACCAGATCAGGGTGGGCTGAGGACGGAGGAAGGGGTTGACTGCAAACAGGTAGCACGAGGGAGTTTGGGGGGGCTGGGACTGTCCTGTATCCTAATTATCACCATGGTTACAGGACTCCATATATGTGTTAAAATTCACAGAACTGCATACCAAAAAAAAAAAAAAACCAAAACACTGATTTTACTGTATGTGCTGGGTTGAAAGGAAGTATGCCCCCTAGAAAAGCCATGTTTTGGTCAAAATCCCATTTCATAAGGGTGGAATGGTCTCTGTTCAATATGTATGTTTGAAACTGTGATCGGATCATTTCCCTGGATGATGTGATTTAGTCAAGAATGGTTGTTAAACTGGATTAGGTGATGACATGTCTCCACCTATTTGGGTGGGTCTTGGTTGGTTTATTGGAGTCCTATAAAAGAGGAAACGTTTTGGAGAAAGAGATTCAGAGAGAGCAACACCATGAAGCAGAGAGTCCACCAGCCACTGACTTTTGGAGATGAAGAAGGAAAATGCCTCCAGGGGAGCTTCGTGAAACCAGAAGCCAGGAGAGAAAGCTAGCAGATGACGCCGTGTTCACCATGTGCCCTTCCAGCTGAGAGAGAAGCCCTGACTGTGTTTACCACGTGCCTTCTCACTTGAGAGAGAAACCCTGAACTTCATCGGCCTTCTTGAATCAAGGTATCTTTTCCTGGATGCCTGGGACTGGACATTTCTATAGACTTGTTGTAATTGGGACATTTTCTTGGCCTTAGAACTGTAAACTTGCAACTCATTAAATTCTCCCTTTTAAAAGCCATTCTGTTTCTGGTATATTGCATTCCAGCTGCTAGCAAACTAGAACACTGTATGTTAATTTAAAGAATAAAAATAAGATAGTTGAATCCCTGTCATGTGTTGTGGCTTCATGAAGGTTCTGAGCCTGGGGCTTTGTCTGCCTTTGTTGGAAAAGGGAGTTTAGCAAATTTAGAGAGACTTAAAGATGTGTTAGCACCAACTGGAGACTTTATCCTGTGGCTAACCAGAAGGATTGAATGAGAATTAAAAAGGGAGAAGATCTCTTGCTGGGAGATCCCATGTTATTTACTGCCAAACCTGTGGGGAAGATGATCCCTTTGGGAATCCTGGAACTGATCCCCAATTCTCAGTTTATAATTGGGGTGCATGTGGAAGAGAGGGAAACCTTCCTTTGCCAAATGGGGACTCTGGGATAGGAAGCGTCTGTCTGCTTAGAAACCTCCTCCACTTCCTTCCCACTGGCCAAGGGTGGCAGTGGCTAAGAATGGGCGCTGGACTATGGATGACATGAACCAGAACTCTGAGTGACATTTCTTCATTCATTCATTCATCCGACTCCTACTCATTGAATGCTTTCTGTGTGCCAGGCCTGGTGCTGGAGGCCGCGGCCTGGGGCTGCTGGAAAGGACCTCAGCCTGCTTGGCTTAAACAACGTGAGTTTATTGTCTCAAGGCTCCAGCAGCCAGAAGTGTAAAATCAAGGTGGAGTCAGGGCTAGGCTTCCTGTGATGCCCATAGGTCCTGGCAGTGGCTTGCTGGCCGTCCATGGCAATTATTTTTTGGCTTGTAACACAACTCTATCTCTGTCCCCATCATGTGGCTATCTTCTCTGTCTGTCTGTATCCAAAGTTCTGCTCATATTGGAGTAGGGCCCACCGTAACCCAGAATGGCTTCATCTTAGCTAATAACATCATCAAAGGTCCTATTTCCAGATAGGGTCACACTTGTGGGACGGGGATCAGACCTTGAGCATCTCCTCTGGGGAGGTCACTGGTCAGTCCATAACATTTGGTGAACAAAATAGACTGGCTCCTACCCTACAGAGCTTTCAGTCTAATGGGGGGTAGGTGTTGAGTAATAAGCACAGGAAGTTAATATCTAATTACAAACAGATAAATTCTGTGGAGAAAATGGCAGGAAGGATCCTGTGAAGTATATGCTTGTGGGGGGACCGTTTGAAGGTGGAGGGATGAGAAGGCATCTCTGTGGAACTGGCCTGAAAGCTGAGACTGTGAAGATGTGGGGTGGGGGGGGTTTCTGTGCACCCCAGAAAAATAGGTCCTTAAACCTAATCCATTCCTGTGGGCGCGAGCCCGTTGCAAGTAGGAACTTCTGCTGAGGTTGCTTTGGTTAAGGTGTAGCTGCCTCAGTCAGGAAGGGTTTTCATCTTATCATGGGTCCTTTATAAACGCAGTGACATTCAGACAGACAGAAAGCCACAGAGGAAGCAGTGAGAAACTGAATATCAATGGATCACGAAAGAGAAGGGAGAGACCAGGAGACACAGCCATGTGACAAGCTAAGCACTGAAGACTGCCAGCGGCCAGCCCAGAACACCAGACTTGGGGGAGAAAGCATCGCTTTGACGATGTCTTAATTTGGGCTTTTTCCTAACCCTCAACACCGCGAGCTAATCAATTCCCATTATTCAAGCCAACCCACTGCATGGTATTTGCTTGAGCAGCCAAGGAAACAGACATAAGGAGTTAGCCAGACAAAGAGTTGAGGGAAAAGCCTTCTAGACAGATGGAACAGCAGGTGTGAAGGCCGTGGCCCAAGGAAACGCCCGCCCGTCTGACACGGGATCGACAAACTCCCCTAAGGTTCAATGCAGCCTTTGAACTGAGACTTGTTTTTATATTTTAAAGTGTTGAAAAAAATCAGAAGAAGACTATTTTGTAACACATGAAAATTCTATGAAATTGAAGTTTCTGTTTCTGTAAATAAAGTTTTCCTGGAACGAACGCAGACGTGCTCATTCGTGTTCCTGTTGTCTCTGGCTGTTTTCACGCGCCAGCGGCCGAGGTGAATGGCCGTGACAGGGACGGAGTGGCCACAAAGCCTCTAACAGTGAGCGTCTGTCCCTTTACAAGGTAAGTGTCCTGACCCCAGCTCTGGAGAATGAAGGACAAGGAGAGTAGGTAGGGGCCAGCTCATCGTGTCCTCTCCAGACCATAGCAGGAAAGATAGCTGATATACAACATTCAATGAAAAGCCATTGGATTTTTTTTCATAGTCTTTTCTTCTTTTTTATTAGAACAGTTGCACATATACAGGAAAGGAACACAGAAAGTACAGAGCTTCCAAGTATCCCTCTCCCCCAGTTTTCCCTATTATCAACATTTTGATTAGTGCGGTAGTGGTTTTTTTTTCGTTTGTTTTAAGTGCAATTTTATTGAGATATCTTCGCACGCCATACAAACCATCCAAAGTATGCAATCAGTGGCTCACAGTATCATCTCATGGTTATGCATTTATCACCCTGATCAATTTTTGAACATTTTCATTACTCCAGAAAAAATAAAAATAAACAAGAAAACCCAAAACCTCCCACATCCCCTTTTCCCCCCGCCTCCATTATTGACCCATCGTATTGGCATGATGCAGTTGCTACTGTTGGATGAAAGAATATTAAGATGTTACTGTTAACTATAGCCCGTGGTTTGTAATAGGTACATTCCCCCCCCATATGCCACCATATTATTAACTCCTTGTAATAGTGCCATACATTTGTTCTTGTTCGTGAAAGAATTTTTTAATATTTGTACAGTTAATCACCGTCATCATCCACCACAAGATTCACTGGTATACACTACCATATTTTAACCTCCAGCTTTCCTTCTAGTGGTGAACATGACTTTAAACGTCCCCTCCCGCCGCATTCACCCCCCATTCAGCACTATTAATTACTCTCACAGTAACGGGCAGCTGTCACTTTGATCTATTTCCAATTGTTTATGTTCCATCTGGTTCGGAATTCTGCACATATTCAGCAACTGCTCCCCATTCTCCAGCAGCCATAGGATTTTAAGCAGAGTTGGGATGGCAGTGGGGAGATTATTTAGTGTTTTTTTTTTTTTTTTCTTCACTTATATCCTGCAATCTAGTTTTTCTGGAGCTCCCGGGAAGTCCATTTCTCCGTAGCAGCACGACAATCCTCTTTGCTCCCTTTCAACCCCCCAGGTTTTGTGTCCCTGCTACCAGACACCGCGGCAGGAGGGTAGGCGTGGAGGTCTCACGTTTCTCAGCCATCGTTGTCACGTGGAGTTGAGGTTAGAGACGTGTTCAGTCGTGCCGGCTTTCTAATTTGCTTTTATGGCTGCAAACGTATATTCAACATTTCATAGATTTTATTATGCTTGGTTTGAGGTTTGGGTTTGAACTCAGAGACACAGTTCAAAAACTTGGTTAGCTTTGATTGTAGCTAATTTTGATTTATTTTAAAACTTCCATAGCTCACTTTAAATTAAAACAGAAAAAGAGTCTTGGCTCTTCTTCTTTTCTTTTCTTTTTTGTCTATGACAAAGTACTTTAGGGTTCTACTCTTTTTTAAAACATCACTTTTCCTTTTGATTTGGGAAAATCTTACATGCTTTTACCTTAGCTTTGCTCACTGTTTTCCTTTCTGTAAAGGCTTCTTATCTGGATCAGAATTGTTTTGTTTTTATTTTCTGTCTTTAAAAGGGGATTACCTCTGTCCCTCTTCCTCCTTGTGCTTGAGCAATTGTCATTGAGTTTTCAACATACGTAAGTAAGCAAATTAATAAAAAAGCAAGGCTAAGTGGGAGATTCAGAGTAGTAACGTACTCAGGCTTATATTCAAATTCCTGTCTCTATTTATCATCTGTGAGAACACAGAAAAGTTACCCAGCCTTCTAAGCCTCAGTTTTCTCATCTGTGAAATGGGGGGCATGGAAAGTCCTCCTTCTCCATGAAGACAGCACGTCACTCTGCTCACTGCCTGGCTCAGAGCAGACCCCCAAAATGTGGAGATTATCTCAGAAGTACAGATTTTCTTCCTTTGTCCATTTTGCTTCCTAACTTAGGTTTCGCTTTCATCCAAAATGTCCACTCTTTTCTCCTTAAAAAAAAAAGTTACCCTGAGGCTTTGCTTCCTTTTTCCTTCTTTCCTGTAAAATTTCTCCTTACATCATTGACTTGAAGAGTTGGGAAGCCCTCTTAGGTTTTCCCGTTTTACTGTCTGCTGAACTGAGTTGTTCTCAGATAGGAGGAGGTGGAGCAGTCTTTGTCCCTGGGGACATTTGACAGTGTCTGGAGACATTTTTGGTTGTTGCAACTGGGAATCGCTATGATGTCTCATAGGTGGAGGCCAGGATGCTGCTAAACATCCTAAAATGCACAGACAGCCCCCCCACGCCCCCTCCTGGCCCACAATGTCAATAGTGCCAAGGCTGAGAAATCCTAGTTTAGCTGAGACCTACCTTACAATTCTTATTTTTCTATGGTAGCTTTCTGCAGTGACCTTTGTGCAAGCAGAAAGGTGTAACCCAGGGAAAAGAAAAGAAGGAGAATGCCTGATTGTCTTTCTGACATGATGATGTGGAAAATGTCACTTACAGGATTGTAGCTAACAGGAAAATTGTTGGCCTCATTCGGGCCGAAAGTTTTATCACATGTTAGCACAACAACACTCACCATTTAGGCAATAAAACCTACAGCCGAAATGAGAAATTGCAGCCTTGCTTTGCCTCCTCTTGGGGGACTCTCTGCATTTGCGGTGGTCAGGTTTGCTATTTTACAAAGTCCTGGCTTCGCTTTCTCTCGTTCCTTGTCTTGCAGGTAATAAATGGCCTCGATTGCAGAATTAACCTTGGCATAGTACATAGCCTCCATGGCCATGATGTTCTACCCCTTGGCCTGGGCAGGAAATGGAAAAGGAGATTAGGGACAAGGACAGAAGCTGCCATCTGGATGGGGTGGGTCCCAGGGGGTGCTGGCGCTGTCCCACACTGGAGGAGGGCGGGTTGGGGAAATGGAACTTTTGGGGGATCAATGGAGTCCCCAGGAAAGCCGAGTGTGGATCTCCGAAGTTTGAGTCCAAGTAGCTCAGTCCACCCTGCGGCCTTAGAATCTAATCTTGTAACTTGTCACAGACTGATTTTATGGCTTTGAGCCAAGAACTCATTGCTTTAGGAAGAACCACCCCGTCCCGGTGCTGTAGGGAAAAGTCCTGTCTCCATCACGGATGGCTTGTTCTCCAACTGATCATCTCATAGGTCCCAGCAGGTAGGAGATGTTGTACCTGCAGCGATATGAGATTGTCCCACCCAAAGCAAATCCCTAACCTGGAGGGAGGTTAAGAACCCATGCTCGTTGTTAGTTATAAGCTTTTAATGATGTGTAGTTTTTGGAAAACTGCATAGTGGTGACCTTTCCCTACTCCCTCCTGGAAACACAGCTTCCTACTGCCCTTTTCCCCAGCCTCTGGAGTGGAGTTTCTTTCTCTCCAGCATAGGAGGAGACGAACCTATATCATTTCTGATGTGCCATTGCCCTACACTGTCCCAGCTGAAAGGAGTGGCTTTTCCTGCAGGAAAAGGAGTAGGTTGTCTTTCATATCCATGGGTGGAACAGGCAGTCACCTCCCTTGAGTGGGGAGGGTCATTCATTCATTCATCCATTCATCTCACAGGTATGTACTGACTGCTGGCAAAGCAGACTCGGTCCTTGTCCCCACGGGGATGGTGGAGGCCTGTGCTACTTAGGGACGTGGCCTCTGGAGCCGGGTCATCTGGGGTCAGATCCAGCTCTGCCACATCCATGGCCACGTTACTCACCCTCCCTGTGACTTAGTTCCTTCACCTGTAAAACAGAAGTGACAGGAACCCTTACTGTGTTCGTTTCCTAGCACTACCCTAACAAATTCCCACAAACTTGGTGGCTCAAAACAGCAGAAGTTTCTAGGCTTCTGTCCTCACTGCTGGGGGCTGCCAGCCATCCTTGCTATTCCTGGGCTTCTGGCTGCAAAACCTCTGCCTCTGTCTTCCCATGGCCTTCTCCTTGTCTTCTCCGCATCTCTTCTACAGACCCTTGTCATGGCCTTGCTCTCCTGCCATTTAGAGCCCGAAGACATTTTGACATGTCTCCTGCACACTCAAATCCCTTATCCTTATTTTTAGAAAAAATGCCAGCCATCACTTTTTGTCACGTTCATGAAAATTAATAATAGAAATAACAAATGAAAAATAAGACTTGGATTAGTTAAAATTGCAATGGTGACCCTTGTCATGGGATGTAGGGCTCAACCCAAGTCATATCTGTGAACAATGTTTTCACTCTTCCACCCACCACACCTACTTGCCTGGTGAGGATACAGTGGGCTAATCCTCTATAGGTAAAGCTCTTACAGCAGAGCTTGGCACATATTTATTATGTATGCTTTGACTAATGCTAAATATTTCTCTCGGTATTGCCCCAAACTGCAGCCTGCAACATCCTTCGTGCTGAATACCGGGATTTTGACATTTCCTCCATTGGAGACAAGGAAGGGGTCAGAAACCCCGAGGCACTGCCCCAAGAAATCTCTTCTTCCTTGTTCACACAGCTGCCTGAGAGGCTATTGCACAAACCCCTTGCCCTGAATTGGTTGGCTAGAAACTGGAAGCCAGCTGCTTTAGTCATTTGCGGGAATGAGACCCAGGACAGATATGTTTTGAAAAATATAGTATTTTTCTTTAGCTATAAGTTACATAAAATGAAATACACAGATCTTAAGTTTTACTTTGATGAGGTTTTGTAGTTACGCGCATTTGTGTAACCATCAACCAAATGAGATAGAGAGCATTTTTATCATTCCAGAAGGTTCGCCTGTTCCTGAACTTCCTGTACGGTCTGTACTTATATTGCAGGGAATGAAATCTGTAGGTTAAAGCATTAGCAGTAATTAAATTATGAGAAGAGGCATGGTTGAAATATATGTTTGTCATATTTGAATTTATATAATAATTGTATACTATTTTTATAATTTAAAAAAGATTTTAATCAGGATAGTCTAGGCATTAGTGAAGAAAGAAACTAATTGTGCATGTCTGAGCTGGATTTATCATCAGTAGCATAAGAAGCCAAGCTGGCCTCTTTTGCTCCACATACAGTTTTTCAAGATATTTCCATGTAGGTTAGATAGTTTTGATGCTAGGAAGGGTATCCTAAAACAGGACCCTGGATGGTCAGAGAGGAGTTTGCAAGATTCCAGTAGCTTTGAAGGGAGCGGGCAGTCCTAAGAGAAAAGGAAAGGAAGAAGAAGAGGAGGGAGAAGATTCAAGAGAGGGCACTAAAGATCAGTGGCAAGTCCTTCAAAATCGTGGCTGAAGCCAGCCTGGCTTCTTATGTTACTGATGATAAATCCAGCTCAGACATACACAATTGGTTTCTTTCTTCACTAATGCCTAGACTATCCTGATTAAAATCTTTTTTAAATTATAAAAATAATATACAATTATTATATAAATTCAAATATGACCAACATGTACATTTCATCCATGCCTCTTCTCATAATTTAATTACTGCTAATGCTTTAACTTACAGATTTCATTCCCTGCACAAATGCTAACAAGGTTTGTTTATTGATGTTACTTACAAAAATGACATCCCATCATCTGCATTTTTTTTGCAACATTCTCTGTCTTTTTTTTTTCAAATATATTATGGATACTGTTCCATGGGGGTGCATATAGACTCAATGAACTACTTTTTAAAATTGTTGCTCAGGGGCGGGTGGTGGTGGCGCAGTGGCAGAGTTCTCACTGCCATGCCAGAAACCCGAGTTCGATTTCCGATGCCTGCCCATGCAAAATAATACAAACAAACCCACAAACATACAAAAATTAAAACTGCTGCTCATAGGTCTTTTTCTATATTATTAACAAAAATGGGACCGCAATAATATTGGTATGCCAGTTTGAAGCTGTTATGTACCCCAGAAAAGCCATGTCCTTTAATCCTCATTCAATATTGCTGGGTGGGATCTTTTTTGTTTCCATGGAGATGTGACCCACCCAATTGGGAGTGGTAACTTTTGATTAGGTGGTTTCCATGGAGGTATGTCTCCACCCATTCAAGGTGGGGTTGCTTACTGGAACCCTTTTAGAGGGAACCATTTTGGAAAAAGCTTTAGAGCCAACACAACCAGAGACCTTTGGAGATGCCAAAGGAGAACGCCCCCGGGGAACCCTTATGAAATGAGAAGAGAAAGCTAGCAGATGTCACCATGTGCCTTTCCAGGTAACAAAGTTTTTCTGGATCCATTGGTCTTTCCTGAATCAAGGTATCTGTCCCTGGATGCCTTAGTTTGGACATTTTCATGGTCTTAGAACTGTAAACTTGCAACTTAATAAATTTCCCTTTTTGAAAGTCATTCCATTCCTGGTATATTGCATTCCAGCAGCTTTTGAAAACTAAAACAACTGGTTTACAACCTGGTTTCTCAATGAACAATATATTGTGGCAGTCTCTTGTTGGTATATCTATAGCATTCTTTTAGAGAGCTCCAGGATATGCCGTCATGCAGGTGAACTGAAACACATTCAGTACATCCCTTGTTGATAGGGTTTTGGGTTGTTTCCAGTGTTTTGTTATTAAACACAAAGCTTGGCCTGACAACCCTCAGGGACACTGACTCCCTATGTTTTGTGAGATCACTTTGACGACTGCACAACAGAGCTTGTGGGTGGCTTGCCCTGGCTTATGTTGTCTTGAGCTGGGAGAGCTAAGAGGGAGCTGAGATCTAGATAAATGGCCTAGGAAATGTGACTTGGTTAAAATTCTAGGATGTGGTTTGTCCTCTGAACACCCCTGGACCAGCTGAATGACAAGTGCAAGATTGTTATATCAAACAAGAGAATTTTGCAAGCTCTAGTAGGGAGTTTCAAATGACAGGGTTAGAAGGAAGGTGATTGAAAAGCTCTGATAGTGAAGTAGAAAACCCTAAATGGGATGTCAAAAGAGGACTTACATTGAGCTTCTCTGGGGCTCAATTTCTTCCCCTTAGAACATAGAGATAATATCCCTGTCCTTCCTGCCTTACAGGATTTTTGTAGTGAAGGGAGAAAAGTGAGATAAGGTAAATGGAAGAATTTAGTAAATGTGTCAGTTAGCTTTTGCTGCTGATATGCTCAAATTTAGTGGCTTAAAGTAGCAACTATTTATTTTGCTCGTGATTCTGTGTGTCTCCTGGACTGTTAGGCTCTAAACCTACTTAGCTGATCTCTGCTGGGTGTTCATCTATCTACAGTAAACTGGCAGATTGGTCATAACTGGGTGATCTGGGATGGCCTCAACTGGACGTCTGCTGATGCTGTGCTGGATTGAATTGTAAACTCTAGTTTGGACATGTTCTTGGTCTTAGTCCACATTCAGGTGGGTGTGGGCTTTTGTGAAATAAGATCTCTTCAAGATGATAGTAAGGTATGGTGTGGCCCAACTGGATCAAGTTAGGCTTTAATCCAGAATATTGGAATCCTTTATAAACAGAGTGAAAGTCAAACAAACAAACAAACAAACAAACAAAAAGGAGCCACAGGGGCAGCTAGAAGCTGCAATTCAACAGAATCCAGAAGAGAAAGGAGATGACATGGCCACGTAATGGAAAAGCCAAGGGACTCCAATGATTGCAGGCTAGTCAGAAGATACCCACCCCTGGGAGAAGCAAGCCTTCTAAACTCAGAAACTGTGAGCGAATAAATTCCTATTATTATGCACAAAAAAGGAGGACTTAGAGTGAGATGATCTAAAAATATCCCTTATTGTGTAAATAACTGAGAAACAAAGCTTGAAAGAAAAAAAATTATAGTATCCTTTTGTGTTTTCTCCAAGGCACAAAATTTATCATTCCTTTGAAAGGGTAGGGTGTTTAATTGATTCTACTAATAGTTAATAGAAAACTAAGAATACGATTCTCATAAGACCACTCCCACTTCATTCAACAGGAGGACAAAATTACTTCCTTATTCTTATTTTCTCCTTCCTCTTCTTCCCCAACCAATTTCTATAGACCTAGCTCTTTGTTTAGCAATTAGTAACAGCGCAGGTGATAGTAGTTAGAGCACCTTTCATTCCTAGGCTGTGAAAAAGCTGCCCAACACCCAAGTTCCTGTCAAATGACATCAGAAGAACAGAGAAATGTACCAACAGAATGGAAACTAATTGTTGCCTGATCACATATGACATTGGTATTAGTGTGAGTGTGTTTTGTTAAAGATTCAAAACAGATACCAATGGCCTTGTGTTAGTCAGGCTTTGCTAAGCTTTGCTACATTGATACACAACCTTAAAACTCCAGTGGCTTAACACATTAAAGCTTATTTTTTGCTCATGAAAAGCTATGATGAGTTGGTAGGGGTGGGCTGTGCTCCATTAGCCATGTAAGAACCCATCTGTAATATCTGTGGTTGCTATAACAGGGGAAAAGGAATCATGTTTTAGCTCTTAAATGCTTTAGCTTGGAAGTGACACTTTTGCTCACAGCCCATTTTTCCAGAAATAGCCATATGACATTGCCTTCCCGCAAGAGGGCTGCACAACTCCTTGCAATGACGTAAAGGAGATTCTGCAGTCTACATCTCACTCTACTCTGGCAGCTCATCCTGGAATTGTTGGAGCTTCTGAGCCATTTGGTTCCTTGTGACCTTGAGCTCTGGCTTTACCTGATCGCTTTGGAAGGGTTCTCATGATAAATTCTTTTCAGAAATTTATCCTGGGAAGAAATCTGGTCCCCTTAAAAAACAGGAATACTTGCTTTTTTTTTTTAATTTTTAATTTTTTTTTACATTTAGTGAGTATTAAATTATCTGTCATGGTTCTTATTTAGGCTTGGCTACTAAGAAGCGCACAGCAAAATTTAGTTCTCAATTATACTCACTATGTCAAACCAAGAAATTTGTAGATTTTTTTTCTCCCTCTACATGATTATAAAATATTTTCTATTTCTTTAATCATATTCTAATTTAGCACATGACTTTTGTTGTCCACCAATGCATATTTTGGAAGTTAGGCAGAGTTTACACTTCAAAAATAGTGGTAATGATAGCTTCCGTTTGGTGATTGCTTCCTTGGTGCCAGTTGCTTCATGTGCCATATCTCCTCCCTTCTTTCCAAGCACCCTAGGGGATATTATTATTGGTATTTTATGGGTGAGAAAATAGACTCAGGGAGGTTCAGTGGCTTTCCCAAGTCCCACAGCCAGCGAGAGCACTAAACCCCATTCTAAACAAGGCTAAGGGATGGCTCCTAAGCTACTTTCATTTATGGCCTCATAAAGACAATTCAATTCAGGTAATATCTCCTGTCTTGAGCTAGCTTTTGTTTTCATTGTTCAAGATTTTTTGTGATTTATTGTCTTAGTTTGCCAGGGGGCTATGTCAAACATCACGCAATTGGCTGAACAACAGGAATGTCTTGGCTCACAGTTTGGAAGACGGGGAGTCCAAAATCGAATCTGGCTTTGGCTTGCTGCAGTCCTTGGGGTCCCTTAGCTCCCACCTTGACCCCCGCCCCATGGTGGGCCATCTCTCCTGGTGTCTGCTCTTCTACGTTTCTTCTGGCTCCTGACTCCTACGTGGCCTTCTGTGGTTTCTCTTTATAAGGTCTCCAGTACTAAGGAATAACCTTATCAGGATGGGCTACACCTTAACTAAGAACATCTTCAAAGGGTCCTGTTTACAATGGGCTCCCATTCACAGGGACACGGGTTAAGGTTCAGAACGTGTCTTTTGTCTGGGTGCATAATTCAAGTCACCACATTTATACATAGATTTGGAAAAGTTTATGAGCCAGAACTCTTAGTTTTTTGTTTATGTTTTTGTTTCCAAGTGCTGCCATGGCCTCTTGGAGAAATAGAGTTTTTCTTTTATGGCTTCTGGTTTAGCTCATTTTAATTTTAATCTTCCTTTTAAAAATTAATGAGTAATACTCCAGCCAACATGATGAGCAGTCTCACCACCCTTCCCCTCTCTGCGTGGGACATGACTCCCAGGGATGGGTACCTTCCTGGCAACATGGGACAGAGATCCTGGAATGAGCTGAGATTCAGCATCAAGGGATGGAAAAAAACCCTAGAATGAGCTGAGAATTAACATCAAGGGATGGAGAGAAGCTTCTCAACCAAAGGGGGAAGAGTGAAATGAGACTAAGTGTCAATGGCGGAGAGATTCCAAACAGAGTCGAGAGGTTATCCTGGAGGTTATTCTTATGCATTAAGTAGATATCA
>PVIY010038899.1:0-23522 GCA_004026745.1 Myrmecophaga tridactyla
TTATATTGTGAAATAGAATGTATATACAAAAAAGCAATAGATTTAAAAGTACATTATAACAAGTAGTTATAGAACAGATTCAGAGTTTGGTATGGTTACAGCTTCACAATTTTAGATTTTTCCTCTGAGCTGCTCCAAGACATTGAAGACAAAAAGAAATATCAATATAGTGATTCAGCAGTCATACTCATTTGTTAAATGCTATCCTCTCTTTTATAACTCCACATTCTCCTTTGATCCTTTTCCCAGTCTTTAGAGGTATATGGGCTCTGCCCATTGTAACTTTTTTTGTGCTGGAAAGAGCTGCTGATAATATGGGATAGGGGGATGGAACTAGTTGATATTCTTGGAGAGGCTGGTCCCCCTGGGTTTCAAAACTCATCTGGCCTAGGAACCTGTGCTGGTTAGGTTCTGGTGTCAACTTGGCCAAGTGATTATACCCAGTTGTCTGGTCAGGCAAGCCCTGGGCTGACTGTTGCTGCAAGGATATTTCATGGATAGCTGATGAACCGGAAGGCTGGTGTGTAAATCGTTGGTCAGGTGACTGCATCTATGGCTGATTACATCTGCAGTCAACTAAGGTGAATCTCCCACAATGAGATAATCCAAGCAGTTGAAGGCTTTTAAGAAGAGAGACCTTTTCACCGCTTCTTCAGCCAGCGAGCCGCTCCTTAGGAGTTCATCCAGATCTTCATCAGAGCCATCAGCTTCATGGCCTACCTTACAGATTTTGGACTCTTCCATTCTCACAGTTGCATGAGACGCCTTTATATATCTCGTATGTATAGATCTCTCCTGATGGTTCTGTCTCTCTAGAGAACCCGGACTAATACAGACCCCATGTGGAGGTTGTAGCTTTCTGGAAAGTAATCTTAGTGCATGAACTTCTGTATAATCTCAGATAGAACCCTAGATGTTCTTTAGGGTTAAGAGGAATAGTTTTGGTTGGGGGTTAGCAGACCATAGTTATTAGCAATATCTAGCTGGAGCTAGTGTAAGAGTAGCCTCCAGAATAGCCTCTTGACTCTATTTGAACTCTCCCAGACACTGATACCTTATTTTGTGGCATTTCTTTTTTCCCTTTTGGTCAGGAAGGCATTCTCAGTCCCACAGTGACAGGGCCAGGCTCATCCCTGGGAGTCATATCCTACATGACCAGGGAAACTTTCACGCCTGGGTGTCATGTCCCACTTAGGGGAGAGGGTAATGATTTTACTTGCAGAGTTGGACTTAGAGAGAGAGAGAGAGGCCACATCTGAGCAATAAAAAAGGCTTTCTGGAAGTAACTCTTAGGCATAATTATAGGTGGGCTTAGCTTCTTGGCTACAGAAATAAGCTTCACAAGAAAAAGCCTCAAGATCGCAGGTTTGGCCTATTGACTTGGTAGTCCCTAATGTTTCAGACAGTACCTGGGGTTTCCCCAGGGGTAAAGCTTAACAGTTCCATATGTTTTCTCCAGTTCCTCAGTGGACTTTGCCAATACTTTTTAATTATCTGCCCAACATACTCTGGGATGTATCTGGATATTAAGCTATACAGAATTACAAGCCCTTATTCTCATTATGGGCTCCAGGTATTTATTCAGCCATTTTAAGTGTAAAATTCAGTGGCATTAATTACATTTACAATGTTGTGCTAACATCACCACCATTTATTACTAAAACTTTTTCATTATCCCAAAGAGAAACTCCCCCAAGCAAAAACTCCATTTTCTCCTCTCCCCAACCCCTGATAACCTCTGAACGACTATCTCAATGAATTTGCTTATTCTAGACATTTTAGACAAGTGGAATCATACAATTTTTGTCCTTTTGTCTTGTTTATTTCACTCAGAGTAAATGTTTTCAAGGTTCATCAATTTTGTAGCATTCATCAGAATTTTATTCCTTTTTATGGCTGAATACTACTCCATTTAATGTATATACCATATTTTGTCTATTCATTCATCAGTTGCTGGACATGGGTTGTTTCCACCTCTTGGCTACCGTGAATAATGCTTCTATGAACATTCATGCACAAGTATCTGTTTAACTCCCTGTTTTCAGTTTTTTGGGGGGATACATACCCAGAAGTGGGACTGCTGGGTCATATGACAATTCTTTATTCAACTTTTTGAGGAACTGCCAACCTGTTTCTCATAACAGCTGCACCGTATTATATTCCCACTAGTAGTGCACAGGAGTTAAAAGTTTTAAAGTTTTGCAATTCACATTTAAGTTCTCAGTACAACAGGAATAGTTTTTTGTATTTGATATGAAAAATCCAATTCCTTTTTTTCTACATGGTTTACCAACGATCTCAACCTCGTTTATTTAATAGTCTAGCCTTTCCCCATTGATAAGTAATGCCACTTCTAACATATATTATGTTTGTAGGGTATGGGTTTATTTCTAGGCTCTTTATTTAGTTCCACTGGTCTATTTCCTACCCTTATATGAATTCAATGATATATTAATTGCAACTTTATAATGAGTATTGATATCTTATTTGGCAAGTTCTTCTACTTTGTTCTTCCTTAAAAATATCTTGGCTGTTCTTAGCCCTTTGTTCTTTCATATGAATGTTTTAATCATCTTTTTTTCAGTTTATCTTTTTAAATTTATATACATTATATATTCAAATATCATGTAATCATCCTTCCATATGAATTTTTTAATGAAATTGTCAAGGTCCATAAAACAAACACAAAAACAAACTGTTGATACTTGAATGATATTACTTGTGAAGTGCTAACATCTTTATAATAGTGAATGCCTGATTCGTAATAAGTGCTAGGTTATTTAATCTCTTAATCCATCCATCCACCCATCCTTGCAGACTAGAACCTACAAAGCAGTATGGAAAGAGGTAGGTGTTTTCCTTATCTTCTTGTTGATTTCAAAGAGCACTCATTAACACGCAATATTTACTGTAGTTTTTGGCAGGTCCACTTTTTCAGGTTTAGGAAGCTCCCTTCCATTCCTAATTTAAAAGAATTTTTAAAATATTTTTATCAAAATGGACATTGAATTATGTCAAATGCTTTTTCTGCAATTATTATAATAAAATGTGCTCTTTTATCCTACTTTAATCTGTTATAGTATAGATTACATGAATAAATTTCTTAATCAACCTTGTATTCAGGATAAACCTAAATTAACTGTCATAAATTATCACTTTTATATGTTCTAGATTTTGCTTGTTACTATTTGGGAATTTTGCCTCTGTTTATAAGTAAGATTGGGTTGTTATTTTCCTTGTTTATACTCTCTTTGCCTGGTTTTGCTTTCAAAACTGTACCATGCAGCCGAAGAATTACTTCTGGAAGACCTCTTTTGTTGCTCAGATGTGGCCTCAGTCTCTCTAAGCCCAACTCTGCAAGTGAAATCATTGCCCTCTCCACTACATGGGATATGACATCCTGGCATGAAAGTTTCCCTGGTGACATGGGAGATGACTCCCAGGGATGAATCCAGACCTGGCACCATGGGATCAACAATTCCATCCTGACCAAAAAGAGGGAAAAGAAGTGTAATTAAAATAAAGTATCAGTGGCAGAGAGAGTTCAAATAGAGTCAAGACAAGTGCTGGAGAGGATGTGGAGAAAGAAGCACACTTATCCACTGTTGGTGGGAATGTAAAATGGTACAACCACTGTGGAAGGCAGTTTGGCCATTCCTCAGGAAGCTAAGTATAGAACTGCCATATGATCTGGCAATACCATGGCTACGTATCTATTCAGAGGACATGAGGGCAAAAACACAAACGGACATTTGCACACCAATGTTTATAGCAGCATTATTTATAATTGCCAAGAGATGGAAACAACCCAAATGTCCGTCAATAGACGAGTGGCTAAAAAGGTGTGGTATATACATATGATGGAATACTGCACAGCTGTAATACAGAATAAAGTCATGAAGCATGTAACAACATGGATGGACCTTGAGGACATTATGCTGAGTGAGATTAGCCAGAAACAAAAGGACGAATACTATATGGTCTCACTGATATGAACTAACATTAATGAATGCACTCGGAGAATTTCAGTTAAGAAGAGGCCATCTAGAGATAGAAATAGGGTAGAGTTTGGGTAGTTGGAGCTGAAGGGATACAGATTGTGCAACGGGACTAATTGTAAAAATTCAGAAATGGATAGCATAATACTACCTATTTGTAGCAAAATAATGTTAGTACAGTGAATGAAGCTGAATGTAAGAATGATGGAGGGAGAAAGGTTGGGGGCACATATGAAACCAGAAGGAAAGATAGACGATAAAGACTAAGATGGTATAATCTAAGAATGCCTATAGTGTACAATGATAGTGACTAAATGTACAAATTAAAAAATGTTTTTGCATGAGGAAGAACAAAGGAATGTCAATATTGCAGGGTGCAGAAAATAGATGGTAATTTATATTTTAAAACTTTAATTTATGTGTGAGACTAAAGCAAAAAATGTTTATTTGGTACAAAATTTATATTTTGACTAGTGCATTTCCTAATATAACTTATATGGACAGCTTAATTGAACACCATAAGTACAAGGAACCTTGAATAGGGCATGAAATTTTGTAGGTTTGTCCAGAGTGATGCCCCGATAAATCCCAGAGTGATTTGAACAGTAAATAAAAAAGTATTTGCAAAGTCCCCTTGGGGGAATGGTGAGAAAGGGGGAAAATTCAACTTCCCTACTTGGAGAATTCCTGATCTTCTCGCAAGCAGTGGGGACAACCAGATCAATAGCTGAGCCCTCAATCTTGGGGTTTGTTCCTATGAAACTTATATCCACAAAGGATAGACTAAGCCTACTTAAAATTAGGCCTAAGAGTCACCCCAGAGAACTTCTTTCATTGCTCAGATGTGGCCTATCTGTCTCTCAGCCAAGATGACAAGCAAACTCACCACCCTCCCTCTGTTTATGTGGGACATGACTCCCAGGGGTGAAAACCTCCCTGGCAACATGGGACAGAAATCCTAGAATGAACTGGAACTCAGCATCAAGGGACTGAGAAAGCCTACACAACCAAAAGAGGGAAGAGAGAAATGAGACAAAATAAAGTGTCAGTGGCGGAGAGATTTCAAACAGAGTCAAAAGGTTATCCTGGAGGTTATTCTTACACATTTTATAGATATCCCCTTTTTAGGTTAAGGTATAATAGAGAGGCTGGAGGGAAGTGCCTGAAACTGTCAAGCTGTGTTCCAGTAGCCATGTTTCCTAAAGGTGAATGCATATTGATATAGCTTTCACAATATGATTATGTGATTGTGAAAACTTTGTGTCTGATGCTCCTTTTATCTGTGATATTGACAGATCAGTAAAACATATGGATTAAAAATAAATAAATAATAGGGGGAACAAATGTTAAAATAAATTGAGTGGATTGAAATACTAGTGAACAATGAAAGGGAGTGGTGAGGGGTATAGAAAAAAATAGGGAGAATAAAGGTTAAAATCTATTGAGGAGATGGAAATACTAGTGGTCAATGAGAGGAAGGGGTAAGGGGTGTGATATATGTGAGTTTTTCTTTTTTCTTTTTCTGGAGTGATGCAAATGTTCTAAAAAATGATCATAGTGATGAATATAATACTATATGATGATATTGTGAGCCAATGATTGATTATACACCATATATGGAATGTTTGTATGTTAAGAATGTTCGTGTTTGTATGTTGTTTTGGTTTGATAATACAAAATAAATTTAAAAAAAAAAGAGTTGGAGGCTACTCTCGAGGTTGCTCTTACGGAAGCTTCAGTAGACCTTGCTACCTATCATAACCTGCCAACCCCCAACCAGGACCATTCCAGCCAATCCTAAAGAACATCTAGGGCAATTTATAAGATTACACAAGGATTCCAGGCACTGGAGTAACTTTCCAGAAACCTACAACCTCCAGATGGGTCCCTGATCCAGATAAGCCCTGAAACCTAGCCCAGCCTCTCCAGAACATCAGATAGTTCCATCTCCCTACCCCATATTAGTGACAGACCCTTCCAATATGAAAAATTTACAATTGTCATAGCCAAACCCCCCCCAAAGAGAGGGATGGAAAGGTCAAAGGTGATGGTGGATACAGAGAAGATAGGATTTAGCAAATAAATATGAATGCTGAATTATTAAATTGATATCTCTTTTAGTCTCCAGTATTTTAGAGCAGCTAGAAGTAAAAACCTAAAATTGTGGAATTGTAACCCACGTCAAACTCTGAAATATGTTCTACAACTAATTCAAAGTTTATAGCTTTTTTGTTTATATGCTATTCTTCACAAAAAAAGAAGGAAAAAGTCGATTGTGGTGATAAAAAAAATATTTAAGCCCTCTAGCCTCCTATATTCCAGAGTAGCTAGAAGGAAAAATCTGAGAGGATCGTATGGTAGCCCATGACAAACTCTGGGATCTATCCTGTAACCACTTGTTGAAGAGTGCTTTGAAAACTATTGCTTTTTTATTTCTTTGCTTTGTATATATGTTATACTATACAATAAAAAAAGTTTTAAAATGTTATACTATATAATAAAAAAAGTTAAAATAAAAACAAAAAACTGTAGCATGCATTCATGCATTCAATAAATACTTTTTTGAGCACCCACTATGCACAAGTCATTCTTCTAGGGACTTGGACATATCAAGAATGACACAGAAAAATATCTCTGTCCTGATGGAAATTATATACTAGCCCCATAAAATGAGTTGGGCTCTGTTTTCCTTTTTCTATTTTCTGGAATTGCTGCATAACCTGAGAATAGAAGAACATGTCTGTTAAACTCTCTGGATCTAATGTTTTAACTATTGATTCTATTTCTTTATTGGTAATAGGATTATTCAGGTTTTCTATACACTTTTTAACTGATATTTTGCATGTTTCCATTTCAACTAAAATTTCAAATTTATTGGCCCCCAAATTGCTGACAATATTCTCTTACCATTTTTTTAAAAAAATCTCAACTGCATCCATAGTTATGGTTTTACCATCAGCTTTTCATTGTCAGTATTCTTATTAAAAGATCAACTTGTGGTTTTGTCCTCTACTGTATTGTATTCACCAGTGTATCTCAGTTTTTTATTTCAGTAATTACTCTTCTTGTGGTTATTATTTTCTTCCTCCTCTTTTTGGTTCGTTCTGTTGTTCTTTTTTTTAATTTCTTAAATTGAGTGCTTAGCTCATTAATTTTCATCCCGCATTTCTCTTCTAATAGAGAAATTTGAAGTTACATATTTCCTTGTATCACAAGCTACTTCAAATTTTTACAAAAATTGTAGCACACATACAAAATGCACAAATCATAGAGTTCAATGGATTACTACAGTGAATAAAACACGTGACACTGCCATGCAGCTCGAGAAACAGAAGTCACTTCTACACTATAGTTCCCCTCCCACGCTCTGCCAGTAGCCATCTCCTCCCTTCTCCACCAAGAGTAACCACTATGGTGACCTGTATCAGCACAGATTGGCTTAGGTTTTTTTTGAAACTTATGAAAATAGAATCATTTTGCATGTATGCTTGTGTGTCTGGTTTTGTTTACTCAATGTTATATTTGTGAGATAGATCTAGGTGGTTGCATCTGGCTGTAGTCTGTTCATTTTTATTGCTACATAGTATTCCACTATATGACTACACCATAATTCATTTATCCTTTCTACTGTGGATGGACATTTGCAAGATTTCCAGATTGGGGCTATTTTGAATGATGCTGACATGGACATTGCTTTCTCTCTATTTTGAAATAATTTCAAATTTATAGAAAAATTACAAGAATATTTACAAAGGACATTTTTTCCTGAATGATTTGAGACTAAGTGGCTGATATAATGCTCCTAATACTGTATTAATTCCTACAAACAACAATGTCATCTTACTTAACACAACACTATAATCAAAATCAAGAAATTAAAATTAATACATTACTACCATATAACCCACAGATTCCATTCAAGTTCTTCCAATTGTCCCATTCATGTCTTGCATAGAAAGGAAACCAGTCCAGCATCATATGCTTTATCTACCTTTCATGTCTCTCTTTCTCCTTCAATCTGAAATAGTTCTTCAATCTTTCATTGACTTTCATGCTATTGACCCTTATGAATAGTACAAGCCAGTTATTTTGTATAATGCGCCCAATTTTAGTTTTTTTTGATATTTCCTCATGTTTAGATTCAGGTTACCTTGTTTATTTGTCTCTTCCCTGTTTTTCTGAGATCATTTTCAGAATATTTTTTTGCAGGAATCTCAGAGAAATAATGCTGTTCTTCTTACTGCATTCTATAAGGTGGTACATAATTTCATTTTGTCCCAATCCTAAGGATGTTCATTTTGATCAATTGATTAAGGTCTTAACTAACAGGTTTCCCCTCTGGAACATTACTCTTTCTCCTTCGTAAGTAATAAAAATCTTGTGGGAAGAAACCTTGACACTATGGAAATATCCTGTTTAGTTTTAGCATTCATTAATTATTGTTTTGAAATTGTGAAAACAAATAATGTGAACTTTCTCATCTCAACCACCGCCAAGTACACAACTCGGAGGGACTGGTCACATTCACAATGCTGTGTTAGCCTCACCCCCAGCCATTATCACAACTTTCCCTTCATCCCAAACAGAAACTTTGCACCCTTTATGCATTAACTCCCCATCCTTCCCCCTGTGGTCCACTTTCTGCTCCTATGAATTTGCATATTCAACTATTTCATACAAATGGAATCATATGATTTCTATCCCGTTATGTTTCACTTGTTTGCACTCAGCATTTGTACTCAAGGTTCCTCCATGGAGCAGCATGTGTCAGAATTCTTTTCCATTGAATGTTTATGTCACATTTTGTTTATCCATTCATCTGTTGATGGGCACGTGGATTGTTTCCACTTTTGGCTGTTGTGAATAATGTTGATATGAACATTGGTGTACAAATACCTGTTTGAGTTCCTGCATTCAATACTCTGGGCTACATAGTTAGAAGTGGGATTGCTGGGCCATGTAGAAGCTCTATATTTAACTTTTGAGGAACTGCCAAACTGTTTTCCACAGTGGCTGCACCATTCTGCATTCCCACCAGCCATGTACTATGGTTCATATTTCTCTACATCCTTATTTTTGGCCCTTGTTATTCTCCATTGCTGTTGTTGTTTGTTAATAATAGCCATTCTAGTGGGTGTGAGGTGGTGTTTCATTGTGGTTTTGGTTTGCATTTCCCTCATGAGCATCTTTTTATGTGTTTTTTGGCCATTTATGTATCTCCTTTGGGGAAATGTCTATTGAAGTCCTTGCCCATTTTTTTAAATTGGGTTGTTACATAAAACATCTAGAAAAATGGATAAGAGAATATCTTTTCAACCTTGGCAAATATTTTCTTAACTCAGTGAAAGCATCATAAAAGAAAAATTGATAAACTTCATCAAAATTTTAAATTTTTATTCACCAAAGACACTATTTTAAAATGAATAAATAAGCCACAGAATAGAAAATATTCTATCAACAAAGGACTTCTACTCAAAATACTTTTTAAAATCACAAATCAGTAATAAAAAGACAGAAAGAAGCTTTTAAGAGTGAACAAAAGACTTGAGAAGACAACCAAGGAAGATACACAAAAGGCCATTAAGCATATGAAATATGCTCAGTCATAACTCACCAAGGAAATGCAAATTAAAACCACAATGAGATACCACTAAAGACGTCCTAGAAGGGCTAGAGTGAAAATGATGACAAACCCCAGTGACCCAGTGTTGGTGAGAACATGGAGCAACTGAAATCCTCAGTCAATACGTGGAAAATTAGCAGTTTTTCTATAAAGTTAAACATACATCTACCCTATGACCCAGCAATAGCACTTCAAGGTGTTTACCCAAGAAAAATGAAAACATATGTCCACAAAAATATTTGTATAAGTAAGTATACAGAAGTCTTTCTAATAATAGATAAAGAAATCATAGTATAGTCATATAGTGGAATACTAGTCAGCAATTTAAAAGGAATGAATTACTTTAAGTGGGTGAGTTTTATGGTATGTTATATGTATCTCAATAGGACTGTAGAAAATAAGGAATTTATTGAAAAAATATATATAATATTAATGGATCTAAAAAACATTCTGGAGTGAAAGAACCTGGATTCAAAGAAATAAAGATTATATGGTTCCATTTATATAATGTTCAAACATAGGTAAAACTAATCTATGGTGATAAAATTCACAAAGGAGTTAAAATCAAAGAAAGCACAGTGGGTGATTAGGGGAAAAATGTTTTCTACATCTTGTTTCTTAGATGATGTAATTATTGTATATCTTGTTTTGGTGGTAATTATATAAGTATATTTAATTGTCAGAACTCATAAAGCTAATGTGTGCAATTTATTTTATGTAAACCACATCTTAAAAAAGATATTAACAAAATAAATGTACATACCACAGATTGGGAGATAATGTTTGCAGTATGTATGTGTGACAAGACTTGTGTCTAGAATATATCAAGAAATTCTATAAAACAGCGATAAAAAGGCAGATATTCCAATTTAAAATGTGCAAAATATTAGAATAGAATATTTAACAAAAGAAGATATATGAATAGCCAATGAGCACATATGAAGGTGCTCAACATTATTATTTATTAGGGAAATGCAAATAAAGCCTCAATGGGATACCCCTATAAATTCACTAGAATGGATGAAATGAAAAGACTGATAAAATCAAATGTATATAAGGATGTGGAGCAACTGGAACTCTCAGTTACTGCTGGTGGGAGAGTAAAGAATTCTTTCATTTTAGAGAACTGTTTCATAGTTTTTAAAAATAAGTTTAAACATCTACCCTATGACCCAGTACTTTCATTTCTATTTTCCCAGAAAAATGAAGACATATGTTTACAAAAAGACTTGTAAAAGAAAGTTCATAGCAGCCTTAAACATAAAGATTAAAAACCAAATATTTATCACTTGGAGAATGGATAGATTGTTTTATATAAAACAATTTTAATTCTTACAACAGTCATAAAAAAGAAACAAATTACTGAGAAATGCAAACCAGGGATGTATCTCAAAAACACTACACAAAAATATACATATTGTATCTATGTAATCCAAATGACATGAAATCTAAGAACAGGCCAAACTAATCTAAGGTGACAGAAAACAGAAAGTGCTTGTATTGAGAGTGAGTAGAAAATTGATTGGAAAAGGGCACAGGGGTGATGGAAATGTTCTCTTGTTTTAGATGTTTATTATATGGATGAATACAATTGTCAAAACTCATTCAACTGAGCATTTACGGTCAATTTAGAAATCCTTTTAAGGAGAAGATGAAATAAAAACATTTTCAGGAAAACATGATGGAGAGGCTTTGTTAATGCTAGGTTGCATCAAAGGAAATATAAAGGGTTTTCTTCAGGCAGAAAAAAATGATCCCAAATGTAAGGCTAGAGGTGTAGGGAGGAATAAATAATAACAAAATGGGTGAATATTAATTGTCCAAAATAATAATAATGTGTTCTGAGGTTGACATATATATAAATAACTAAAATACATTACAACAACAGCACATAAGTTCTGAGAGAAGTAAATGGAGTTAAAGTTACTCTAAGGTCCTTTCATCATTCATAAAGAAGTAAATGTACTAATTTTGCTGAACTCTGGTGAGTTAAAATGGATGTGATAATCTGCAGACAACTGTAAAAGAATATATAATTAACAAACTAGTAAAAGAGAAAATATTGAATAATAAAAATACTTAATGAATCCAAAAGAAAAATAAAGAGGAGACAAACTAAAAAAAAAGAAAGAAAGAAAGAAACAAAACAGAATACACAGAACAAATAGAAAGCAAATAGTAAGATGGCATATTTGAAACCAAATATATCAATAACTACAATGTAAATGACTCTGTGTTGGTTTGAAGCTGCATGTACCCCAGAAAAATATGTTATTAAATTTAATCCATTTCTGTGGGTGTGAATTCATTGCTTGGTAGGAACTTTTGATGAGGTTACTTTGGTTAAAGTGTGGCCCACTTCAGTCAGGAGGGGCCTTATTCCTATTACTGGAATCCTTTATAAATGGGATGAAATTCAGAGAGAGAAAGAGAGAGAGAGAAAACCATGGGAAGCAAGAGGCTGGACACTGACAGAACCCAGAAGAGGTTCCCAAAACAGACCGGGAAGCACCACCACATGCCTTGCCATGTGACAGCAGAGTCAAGGACCCCTGGCAACTAGCCCCAGAATGTCACTCTTCAGGAAAAAACCACTGCCTTGATAAAACCTTGATTAGACTTTCCTTTAGCCTCAAAAATGTAAGCTAATAAATTCCCGTTGTTTAAGCCAACCCATCGCATGATGTGCGTGCTTGAGGAGCCAAGGAAATGAAGTCAGGCTCCAAATAAAATGCTCCAGCTAAAGGGCAAAGATGGCTGGAGTGGGTTAAAAAAATAAAAACACAATCATGCTGCTCATAACAGAACCATCTGAAATATGAATACCTAGGAATAATCAAAGTAAAAGAAAATAAAAAATATGTATTATTCAAACTCTAAACCAAAAAAAAGTGAATGTAGCTGTACTCATAACAAAGTAGATTTTATGGCAAGAAGCATTACTAGAAACGAGAGAATTTCACATTGAAAAGGTACAACTTGCCAGGAAAATTAACAAATCTAAATTTTGTCTGTACCTAATGACATATCCTTAAGACACATAAAGAAAATATTGACATAATTAAAAGGAGAAATAGACAAATCCACAATCATAGTTGGGGATTTTAACACACACTTACCAACTGGTTGTAAGAATAAGGACACACCAAAAAGTCAGAAAGATTGTAGAGATTTGAATACAATTAACACTCCTGACCTAATTGATACCTATAGAACACTGCACCCAAGAAATGCAGAATATACACTGTTTTCAAGTTCAAAACTCGACCTTATGCTGGTACTTAAGACATGTCAATAAATTTCAAAGGATTGTAATAATACACTAGGTTCTCTGACCAGACTCTTAAGTAAGCTAAATATCAATTTCAAAAATTCCCATGTGTTTGGAAACAGAGATTTAAATTTCTAAATAACTCATGGGTCAATTCCAGCATGAAGGGATTGAAAAAGCCTTCTTGACCAAAAGGGGGAAGAGAGAGATGAAACAAAATAAAGTCTCATTGGCTGAGAGATTTCAAACAGAGTTGAGAGGTTATCCTGGAGGTTATCCTTATGCATTATATAGACATCCCTTTTTAGTTTATGGTGTATTGGAGTGTCTAGAGGGAAGTGTCAGAAACTGTTGAGCTGTTTCCAGTAGCCTTGATTCTTGAAGATGACTGGATAAAGATATAACTTTTACAATGTGACTGTGTGATTGTGAAAACTTCTGTCAGATGCTCCTTTTATCCAGGGTATAGACAGATGAATTTTTAAATACAGCTAAAAATAAATAAATAATAGGGGGAACAAAGATTAAAATAAATTGGGTAGATGGAAATACTAGTGGTCAATGAGAGGAGGGGTAAGGTGTATGGTATGTATGAGTTTCTTTTTATTACTTTTTCTGGAATAATGTAAATTTCTAAAAATGATCATGGTGATGAATATATAACTATGTGATGACATTGTGAGCCATTGATTGAACACCATGCATGGAATGCTTGTATGTTAAGAATGTATGTGCTTGTATGTTGTTTTATCAATTAAAATTAAAACAACAACAACAAAAAAGAATGAAACAGAGGACTTGATTACAAATCTCACAGATTTCAAGAAGATAATAGGATATTATGAACAACATTAGGCTGATAAATTTGAAATTTTAGATGAAATGGACAAAAGTCCTAGAAAAAAATAACATGAAATTGATACAAGAAGAAGCAAAGAATCTTAATAGCCTATAGACTAATTTTCAAATAAAATGAATCCATAATTTAAAACTTATCCAAACACAGCTGCTGCCACGGTCACACCAGCCATTTGAGTTCTAATGCAGCTGGGTGATGCTTCAGAATGGGAGACAAGCCAGTTTGGGGGAAGTTTGGAACCAGCCTCATTCAGAATTACTACTAGTTATTTGATTTAAAAAAGCCCATCCAGGTGCAAAATATGTTGATGCATTTTACCAATCTGGAAAGGACAGCAGTTCCAAGGGCACGCTGACCTCATGGAGAAGTTGTCTAGACTTCAACTTCAGAAAATCTAGCGAGGTATCCTAGCACAGGACCACCAGCCCATATCACATATCTGCATCCTTGGCTCAAGACCCATGGAAATCCCATCTTTTTATTGAAATACTATAGTCATGTTTAGCTTTGCACCGATGACGTATTCGGGCTTGTCCTCTACATTGTCAGCTGAACTTCTCCCATCCATGTGACCACCCTATTTCCTCCTCTTTCCTCTTCCTGATATTATTCAGCCCTCCAGATGCTCCAAGTATCATGTGTAAATAAGAAGGACTGTGGTTATGCTGAGGCTGTGGTGCTATTGTCACTGTGGTGTCATACATTATGTTCGGATTCTGGTTGGTGATTTGACAGAAGTTTGCATGGTACCATAAAGAGAAGCTTTAGAAAGATGACATACTAGATTAAAAAACAGACAAGTTTCTTTAATAACCAAAAGAAATGAAGAAAAAGGAAGCAGATACCTCACAGCCCAGATATTAATTTATTCAGATGTTTGAATGCTTCATTATAAGACAAAACTATGAAAACTGAAAGAGAAAGGAGGGAGAGAGAGGGAAGTAGGAAAAAGAAATGCCAAAAAAGAAAACTCTAGACCCAGAAGGTTTCACTGGTGAATTTTGTCATGCAAAAGTAAATAAATCCAATCCTGCATAAATTATTTCAGAGAATTAGAGAAGGGGGAACACTTTCTATATCAGTCAGCATTGGATATATTATGCTGTGGAAACAAATAATCCCCAAATCTCAGTGGCTCAAAACAACAGAGACTTCTTTCTCACATTACATGTCAGCTGTGAAGTAGCTGCAGCTCTGCTCCAGGATGTGAGTATGCCATGGCTCTCATCCATGTGTCTGCTTTGTTGAGGATCCAACTGAAGGACCAATTCCTATTTGGGGCTTGGTGTTCTTATGTCAGAGAATAAAGAGCAAGAGAGCTGGCAAAAAAACCATAATGGCTCTTAGAGTTTCCTTCTGTTCAGACATGGCACATGTCATATCCATTTACATGTCATTGGCCAAAGCTAGTCACATGGCCAAATCTCAAATCAATGGTGCAGAGACATATGTCATTTGTGTGTGTGTACATATATACATCACAGGCATCGCTGCTGATCACATGGTAACAGACAGGGTGATTTCAGCTTTCTAGAGAAAAGGGAAGTGAATGTTTATGGATAGAATAAAAAGCACCACACTTCTGAATCAGTTGTAGTAGGCCAGCATAACCTTGACCCAAAGCCTGACAAGGAAATTACAAGAAAGGAAAATAACACTTCAGTTTTACCAATGAACATAGATGTAAAAGTTCTCAGCAATACTATCAAATCGGTTTTAGCAACATATAAAAAGGATGGGAAGTCTTTTAATAGCAGACTGAATTTTTAAAATAGATACAGGACTCCAGATTTTTGAAATCTTTTTGTGTCAGTTTTTGTTGGGTTCTTCAAGGATTTCCCATTTCTTTTAGTCAATTTATGGTATAAATTTATTCATGACATCCTCTTATCCTTTTAATGTCTGTGCAATCTGTAGTCACATTATCCTTTTTTATCCCTAATACTGGTAATTGCATTTTCTCTCTTTTGTTCTTGATCATTCTTATCAAGAGTTTATTTTATTAATATTTTCAAAAAGACAGTCTTTGGTTGTTGATTTTTCTCAGTTGTTTATGTATTTTTCCCTCTTCAAACCTATCACATTATTTATTTTTTTTAACAGTTTTATTCATACACATACAACCCATCCAAAGTGTACAATCAATGGCTCTTGGTATAATCATATAGGTGTACATTCATCACCACAATCAGTTTGAACATTCTCTTTTCTCTAGGGAAAATAATCCCATACCCCATACACCCCCTATTATTGACACTCATCTTTGGAATAGTACCTTTATTAGAATCGATGAAAGAACATTATAGTTTTACTGTTAACTATTAACTATTAACTTAGTTCATATTAATTGTATTTTTACCATATACCACCTATCATTAACAAGTTGTAATAGTGACTATACATTTGTTCTAGTTCATGTTCTAGTTCTTATATTTGTACAATTAACCACAGTCATCGTCCAAAATAGGTTTTACTATGTTATACGGTCTCATGTATTAGCTTTCCTTCTAGTGGCATACACAAACCTACACTTCCCCTTTCAACCACAGTCACACTCAGCATTGTTAGTTACATTTAAGCATTGTGCTACCATTATGTCTATCGATTTCCAAACATATACAATTAACCTCATTAAACATTCTGTACATCTTAAGCATCATCTGCCCACACTCTACCCTCTTTCTAGCTCCTAGTAATCTATACTCCAGATTTTAAATGCCCAGAGTTTGCTCATTATAATTAGTTCATGTTAGTGAAACCATACAATATTTGTCCTTTTGTGTCTGGCTCAACATAACATCCTCAAGGTTCATTCACGTTGTTGCGGGCATCAGGACTTCATTCCTTCTTACTGCTGCATAACATTCCATTGTATGTATATACTACAGTTTATCCACCCATCAGTTGATGGACACTTGGGCTGTTTCCATCTTACTGGCAATAGAGAATAATGCCACTATAAACCTCAGTGTGTAAATGTTTATTTGCATTTCAGTTCTTCTGAGTATGTACCTAGTAATGAGATTGCTGGATCAGATGGCAGTTCTATACTTAGCTTCCTTCAGAACTACCAAACTGCCTTCCAGAGCAGCTGTACAATTCTACGTACCCACAAGTCATGAATAAGGGTTCCTATTTCTCCACATGCTCTTCAGCACACGTAGTTTTCTGTTTGTTTAATAGTGGCCATTCTAACAGATGCAAAATGATGTCTCATTGTGGTTTTGATTTGCATTTCCTTAGTAACTAGTGAAGATGAGCATCTTTTCATGTGCTTTTTAGCCATTTGTGTTTCTTCTTTATGTCTTTTGCCCATTTTAATTGGGTTTTTGTCTTTTTATCATTGAGTTGTAAGATTTCTTTATATATTCTGGATCTTAAACCCATATCTGATATGTGGTTTCCAAATATTTTCTCCCACTAAGTAGGTTGCCTTTTTACTTTCTTGACAAAGTCCTTTGAAGCACAAAAATACTGAGCCTTGAAGAGGTCCCATTTATCTATTTCTTCTTTCATTGCTTGTGCTTTGGGTATAAGATCTAAGAAACCTACCATAAGATCTTTACTGTTCTGTAATGTTGAGACCAGTTGTTTGATAGTGGTAATCAGATTATCTAACTCTGCTAATTTTGTATTTATTAGTTTTACCAATTATTGAAGAGTTTTTAAATCTCCAACTTTATTGCAGATTTTTCTATTTTTCCATCCAGTTCTTTCAGTAACTGATTTATGTATTTTGAAGCTCTTTTATTAGGTGCATACACAATTTAGAATTGTTATATCTTTATGATGAATTGGCTCTTTTATCATTATGAAGTATTCTCTTTATCCTTGGTATACCTTGTCTGGAAGTCAGCTTCATCTAATAATATAGCCAGTATAGGTTTCTTTTCTTAATTATTTTTATTGATACATATTATATATTCATATTCCATGTAATCATTCAAAGCGTACAGTCAATGGTTCACAATATCATCATATAGTTGTGCATTTATCATCACAATTGGCTTCTTTTTGGGAGGGGAGGGTGCATGGTTGAAGAATCAAACCCAGGTCTCCTGCATGTAAGGTGAGAGCATTCTACCACTGAACCACCCATGCACCCCCACAACTGACTTTTTTTGTTTTTGTGAAAAATAACATATATACAAAAAAAGCAGTAAATTTCAAAGAACATTGCAACAATTAGTTGTAAAACTGATACCAGAGTTTGGTATGGCAATACAGGTTTCTTATATTACTGCTAGCAAGGTATAACTTCTGTCATTCTTTTACTGTTAACCTATCTGTGTCTTCCTATTTAAAGTGTGTTTCTTGTAGCATATAGTTGGATATCGCTTTTTTCCAGTTGGACAATCTTTGTCCTATTAATTGAAATGTGTATACCATTTACATTTAATTTAATTATCTATGTGGTTGAGATGAAGTCTACTATCTTTTTATCCTTTTAATATTCTTAACTATTAACTCTTTCCTCCTTTTTTCCCTCATGTCTTGCCTCCAGATAGAGTATTTGTTTAGTATTCCATATTATGTCCACTGTCAGCTTATTAACTATACTTCTTTATTTTACTTATATTTTAAGTAGTTCTTTGAAAGTTTCCAAAATGTATCCTAAATTTATCACAGCCTATGTTCAAATAGTATTAACCAGTTCATATACAATACAAAGACCTTACAACAATATACCCCATTTTCCGTTTATTTGTGCCATTCTAATATTTTTTACCTTTACATCTATTATATACCCCAATACATTGGGAGTTTTTTTGTTGTTGTTATTTTTATTTTTATTTTTTGCATGGGCAGGCACCCGGAATCAAACCCAGGTCTCTGGCATGGCAGGCAAGAATTCTACCACTTAGCCACTATCACACTGCTCTGTTATTATTATTTTTTAATTTTTTAAATTCCTTTTAAGCATAACAACATACAAAAATGAACATTCTTACCATAAGATCATTCCATTCTTGGAATATAATCAATAACTCACAATATCATAACACACTTGTATATTCATCACAATGATCATTTCTTAGAACATATGCATCAATTCAGAAAAATAAATAAAAAGAAAAATAACTCATACATACAATACCCCTTACCCCTCCCTCTCATTGATTGCTAGTATTTCCATCTACCCAATATATTTTAGCCTTTCTTTCCTCTATTTTTTTCTATACGTCTTATCTCTCCCTTTCATTGACCACTAGCATTTCAATCTACTAAATTTATTTTAACATTTGTTCCCCCCTATTGTTTATTTATTTTTAATCCATATGTTTTACTCGTCTGTCCATACCATAGATAAAAGGAGCATCAGACACAAGGTTTTCACAATTACACAGTCACGTTGCAAAAGTTATATCATTATACAATCATCTTCAAGAAACATGGCTTCTGGAACACAGCTCTACATTTTCAGGCACTTCCCTCCAGCCTCTCCAATATACCTTAACTAAAAAGGTGATATCTGTATAATGCATAAGAATAACCTCCAGGATAACCTCTCAACTCTGTTTGAAATCTCTCAGCCATTGACACTTTATTTTGTCTCATTTCTCTCTTCCCTTTTTTGGTCTAGAAGGCTTTCTCAATCCCTTGATGCTGAGTCCCAGCTCATTCTAGGATTTCTGTCCCACATTGCCAGAGAGGTTTACACCCCTGGGAGTCATATCCCACGTAGACAGGGGGAGGGCAGTGAGTTTGCTTTTCGTGTTGGCTGAGAGAGACCACATCTGAGCAATGGAAGAGGATCTCTAGGGGTGACACTTGGGCCTAGTTTTAAGTAGGTTTAGCATCTCCTTTGTAGAGATGTTTCATATGAACAAACCCCAAGACTGAGCTTGACCTATTGCCTGGTTGTCTCCACTGCTGGTGAGAATATCAGGAATTCTCCACATGGGGAAGTTGAATTTCCCCCCATTCTTGCCATTCCCCCAAGGAGACTTTGTAAATACTTTTTTATTCACTGTTCAAATCACTCTGGGATTTATTAGGGCATCACTCTAGACAAACCTACAAACTCTCAAGCCCTACTCAAGGTTCCATGTACTTATGGTGTTCGATTAAACTGTCCACATAAGTTATATTGGGAAATGCACTAGTCCAATTATAAATTTTGTACCAAATAAACATGTTTGCTTTGGTCTTACAATATGAATTACCATCTATTTTCCACACTCTGCAATATTGATATTCCTTTGTTCTTCCTAATGCAAAAACACTTTTTAATTTGTACATTTAGTTACTATCATTGTACACTCTAGGCATTCCTAGATTATACCACCTCAGTCTTTATCATCTATGTTTCCTTCTGATTTCCTTTGTGCCCCCAGCCCTCCTCCTTCTATCATTCACCCATTCAGCTTCATTCAGTTTACTAACATTATTGTATTACAGTTAGGTAGAATTGTGCTTTTTTTTTCAATTTCTGAATTTTCATAATCAGTTAGGTTGCACGATCTGTATCCCTTCAGTTCCAATTACCCAATATCTACCTTATTTCTATCTCCTGATGGTCTCTGTTCTTAGCTAAAATTCTACAAGTTCATTCCTTAGTGTTAGTTCATACCAGTGTGACCATACAATATTTCTCCTTTTATTTTTGGCTAGTCTTACTCAGCATAATGACCTCAAGGTCCATCCATGTTATTACATACTTCATAACTTTATTCTGTCTTACAGTTGCATAATATCCCATTGTAGCTATATACCACAGCGTGTTTAGCCACTTATCTGTTAATGGACATTTTAGCTGTTTCCATCTCTTCAGAATTGTAAATAACACTGATATAAACATTGGTGTGCAAATGTCCGTTTGTGTCCTTGCCCTCATGTCCTCTGAATAGATACCTAGCAATTGTATCGCTGGATCATATGGCAATTCTATACTTAGCTTCCTGAGGAATGGCCAAACTGCCTTCCACAGCAGTTGTACCAATTTACAATCCCACCAACTGTGGCTAAGTGTGCTTTTTTCTCCACATTCTCTCCAGCACTTGTCATTTTCTGTTTTATTCATAATGGCCATTCTGGTGGGTGTGAGATGATATCTCATTGTGCTTTTGATTTGCATTTCCCTAATAGCCAGGGAAGTTGAGCATCTTTTCATGTGCCTTTTGGCCATCTGTATTTCCTCTTCTGAGAAGTGTCTGTTCAAGCGTTTTGCCCATTTTGTAATTGGGTTGTTTGTCTTTTTGTTGTTGAGCTGAACAATCTCTTTATATATTCTGGATATTAGACCTTTACCTGATATATCATTTCCAAATATTGTCTCCCATTGTGTAGGCTGTCTTTTTACTTTCTTGACAAAGTTCTCTGATGCACAAAAGTGTTTAATTTGAGAAGTTCCCATTTATTTACCTATTTCTTCAATGTTCGTGCTTTGGATGAAGAATTAGGAAACCACTTCCTATTATAAGATTTATAAGATATTTCCCTACATTTTCTTCTAACAGTTTTATGGTCTTAGATCTAATGTTTAGGTCTTTGATCCATTTTGAGTTAACTTTTGTATAGGGTGTGAGATATGAATCCTCTTTCATTCTTTTGCATGTGGATATCCAGTTCTCTAGGCATCATTTATTGACGAGACTGTTCTGTCCCAGGTGAGTTGGCTTGACTGCCTTATCAAAGATCAATTGTCCATAGATGAGAGGGTCTACATCTGAACAATCTATTCGATTCCATTAGTCAATATCTACCTTTATGCCAGTGCCATGCTGTTTCGACCACTGGAGCTTCATAATACACCTTAAAGTCAGGTAGTGTGAGAACTCTGACTTCATTTTTCTTTCTCAGGATATTTTTAGCTATTTAGGGCATCTTCCCTTCCAGATAAATTTGGTTATTGGTTATTCTAATTCTGAAAAGTAAGTTTTTGGGATTTTAATTGGTATTGGATTGAATCTGTAAATCAATTTAGGTAGAACTGATATCTTAACTATATTTAGTCTTCCCATCCATGAACATGGTATGCCCCTCCATTTATTTATTTATTTAGGTCTTCTGTGATTTCTTTTAGCAATTTCTTATAGTTTTCTTTGTATAGGTCTTTTGTATCCTTAAATGTATTCCTAAATATTTTATTCTTTTTGTTGCAATTGTAAATGGAATTTTTTTCTTGATTTTCCCTTCAGATTGCTCATTACTAGTGATTAGAACACTACAGATTTTTGAGTGTTGAGCTTGTAACCTGCCACTTTGCTATACTCATTTATTAGCTCTAGTAGTTTTGCTGTGGATTTTTCAGGGTTTTTGACATATAGTTTCATATCATCTGCAAACAGTGGGAGTTTTACTTCTTCCTTTCCAATTTTGATGCCTTGTATTACTTTTTCTTGTCTAATTGCTCTGGCTAGAACTTACAACACAATGTTGAATAACAATGGCGATAGTGGACATCCTTGTCTTGTTCCTGAACTGAAAACTTAGTTTTCAGTTTTTCCCCATTGAGCATGATACTAGGTGTGGGTTTTCCATATATTCCCTTTATCACGTTGAGGAAGTTCTCTTCCATTCCCATCCTTTGAAGTGTTTTCAACAAGAAAGGATGTTGAATTTTGTCAAAAGCCTTTTCTGCATCAATCGAGATGATCAAGTGGTTTTTCTGCTTTGATTTGTTGATATGGTGTATTACATTAATTGATTTTTATGTTGAACCATCCTTGCATACCTGGGATGAATCCTACTTGGTCATGGTGTATAATTCTTTTAATATGCTGTTGGATTTGATTTGCAAGAATTTTGTTGAGGATTTTTGCATCTATATTCATTAGAGAGATTGGTCTGTAGTTTCCTCTTCTTTTAATATCTTTGTCTGGCTTTGGTATGAGGTTAATGTTGGCTTCATAGAATGAGTTAGGTAGCCTTCCCTTCTCTTCAATTTCTTTGAAGAGTTTGAGCAGGATTGGTACTAATTCTTTCTTGAAAATTTGGTAGAATTCACACGTGAAGCCATCTGGTCCTGGACTTTTTTGGGGGGGAGCTTCTTAATGACTAATTCAATTTCTTTATTTGTGATTGGTTTGTTGAGGTGACCTATTTCTTCTTGAGTCCTTGTTGGTTGCACATGCCTTTCTACGAAGTTGTCCACTTCATCTATATTGTTTAGTTTATTAGCATAATAAACTCCTCCTCCATTTCTGATTTTATTTATTTGCATCCTCTCTCTTCTTCTTTTTGTCACCCTTGCTAAGGGTCTATCAATCTTGCTGATTTTCTCATAGAACTAACTTCTGGTTTTGTTGATTTTCTCAATTGTTTTCACGTTCTCAATTTCATTTATTACTGCTCTAATCTTCATTATTTCTTTCCTTTTGCTTGCTTTGGGGTAACTTTGCTGTTCTTTCTCTAGTTCTTCTAAGTGGACAGTTAATGCCTCGATTTTTCTCTTTCTTCTTTTTTGATATAGGCATTTGGGCCAATAAATTTTCCTCTTAACACTGCCTTTGCTGCATCCCATAAATTTTGATATGTTTTGTTTTCATTTTCATTTGCCTCAAAATATTTACTGATTTCCCTTGCAATTTCTTCCTTGACCCACTGGTTCTTCAAGAGTGTGTGGTTGATCCCAGGGATGTGTACCTTCCTGGCAACATGGGACAGAGAACCTGGAATGAGCTGAGATTCAGCATCAAGGGATGGAAAAAAACCCTAGAATGAGCTGCGAATTAACATCAAGGGATGGAGAGAACCTTCTCGACCAAAGGGGGAAGAGTGAAATGAGACTAAGTGTCAATGGCGGAGAGATTCCAAACAGAGTCAAGA
>PVIY010038900.1:0-23505 GCA_004026745.1 Myrmecophaga tridactyla
AGAACTTTATTAGAACCATACAGAGAGTTGGTAGGGAAACCTGCTTTCCTTATTAAAGGAGAATTCAGAATTTTCAATGGTTATCCCAGAAAGGAAAACAGTTTAGTATAGTAGAGGTGGGAGTTAATTAAGCAGTCCCAATTCTATTCCCTGGAATCTCAATTTCTGCAAAGCATTCTCCAAAGTCAGACACTGTACCCACTGCTATACTTGGCACCAGAGGTATGAAAATTCCTTTTACACTTCAGGCCAAAAGTAGATACACTCAAGATGTAATTTTCAAGAAGACTTTGCTCTATGCCAAGGGCAAATATTAGGGAAGCAAAGAATATACAAAAAGGAAAAAATTAACCTCACTTTCAAAGTACATAATATTGTGCTAGCTAGCTGGTACCCGGGGCTTACGAACCTTATCCTATTTCATGAGCTGTATGAGTTGTTTTCACCAAAGATTGACCGAACTTCACATGTAATTCTGCCTAGGTTTCTAACTTCCCCCTGATTAGTCTCAATATGGAGAGCATCATCTTAAAATCTACCCCTCTGCAATTCTCTTAGGTCACTGACAAATTGACATGTAAAAGTTCTATTCAAGCTTTATTCAAGAATGTCCGTCTCTAGCTGTGTTTCTAAAAGTCTAATCCAAGAATCCTCCTAGGATTCATCTAGGATCATTACTCAAATTCCTGGGCTCCACTCTAAGGGATTATGACTGAGCTGGTCTGGAATCCAGGAATCTGCATTTTAAGCAGTTTCCAGGTGATTTTATGATAAAGCTAAAAATTAAACACACTGATCTAGGCATAGCTTTACTTTTCCAAGATTAGCAGTAAAGATAGCCTATCATGCTATCATGAAACAAATATCAAACAAATATTTCCTCATAAATTCAAATGTATATATTGTGGTTATTTGGAGCTTTTCAATCGGGGTTGTAGCTACAATTCTACAAACTACTTTCTAGATCCTCTTTTAATTAATTGATTATTTTTTCTTAACCATGCAAATGTATTTTTTCTTTTACCCAGCAGAATAATTGTAAAACAACAGAATATTGGCTTTTCTCTTGCCTTTAAAGAATTCTAGTTGGAGTCCAAATACACATTTTCTTGTTACAAGAGAATTTCTCAACAAGAAATAAATAGAAGGTAGTCTCTGAGGTTGAATACAGACTTTCAGTCGAAATGATTTGCTCTTTGAAAGCAATTCTTAAAATTGCTAAACATACATTTGGAAGAAGGATGCTAACACATTAGAACTCATGACTAATGAGAAGGATGACTAAAAGCAAACAAAGAGAAGTTACTCAAGAAATGAACAGTCCATAAGCCAAGGTCATTCCTATCCATAACATAAGAAAGTCCCTCCTGTCCCCCAAATAGCTCCCCCATGCATCCACTCTCCCGTCCTGCCACCCACTGCCTTTCGTTTCCACCTCACATTTCGTGTTATGTTTAGGGCTTCTCTAAGTGGAAGGAGTAATGTATACACCAATTCTACTTGCCTAGAGAGAATGACTCCGATGTAATGACTCATGAGTCAGAAGAATTTCAGTGACTAGGAAGTTATCTTAAATTGGGTTCTCCCAGAAGTAGCTGCCTATTCAAAGATTTAAATGATAGTGATTAAGTTGAGGTCCAATCCAAGGACACAGGAGGAGGAGAATGGGGAAAAGAAATAGTGAAAAGAAAAAAGTAATACAAGACAAGAGATGATAATAAAGTTACTACCGTGGCAACAGGGGCTTATCGCACAAGAGATCTCTAGAGCACTGCGTATAAGGTTCATTCACGAGTTATAACAAATGTATGATACTAATACTAGGTGGTAAATAATAGGGTGGTATATGGGAAAAATACACCTAGTGTAAATAATAGATGATATTATTTAAAAAGTTCCATTATCAATTGTAACAAACGTTCCACACCAATGCAAGGTGTAAGTCCTGGGGTGGTGCATGGGAATCCTGTATTTTATGCATGATTGTTTAGTTAATTCACAACTTTTCTAATAAAGAAAAATAATCTGATACTCTTCTCACCACTTCTATCCAACATTTTTCTGCAGGTCTTACAAACTGCAATAAGGAAAGAAAAAGAAATAGAATGGCATAGCAATCGGAAAGATAAAATATTTGCCAATGATAAAATTGCTTATGTAGAAAATGCCAAGGAATCTACAAAACAACCTAGAACTAATGGATGAATTTAGCAAGTTCACAGGATACAAGATGAACATTCCATAATCAATTGTGTTCTTATATACTAGCACCAAGCACTTGGAAAGTGAAATGGAGAACAGTACAATCCCATTTACAATAGCACCAATTACCATAAACTATCTAGGAATAATTCTAACTGAGGCTTAGGGATGTCAAGTCCTAGAGTCAGGAAGAACTGAGCCAGGATCCCAACCCAGACAATCAGACTCTAGATCTTGTGCTAGTAGCCATGTGAGATAAGCTTTGCCTGCTTCACAGGTCTCTATATTTGCATCTATGCACTATGGAGTACATCTGTCAGAAAACTAAATTCTGATAGGAGACTCTTCGTAAACTGGGTGACCAAGTGAAGCCCATTAATAAATCTCCCTGACACCCAGGCAGGAATGGGTTCTTGCAGAGGCTCAGAATCATCAATTATTAAGGTTCCTGGAGATCAGGCTCCCGGGCAGCACTGGGAGGTCCCGGCCCTCACCCTCATGGATGCTAAGCAGATCAGGTGGTCCCTGACATGAGACTTTCTGCATGAGGGAATAGGAGGCTCTGCAACATCCCTACCGCCGTGTACAGTGGCTGCTGGGGCCACTGCTGTCTGTGCAACAGCAGAGATGGCGCAGTTCCTGGGTCTAGCAGACAGCTTTAACCTTCCATGTGGAAGCTAAAGACTCCAGTAGGCCTCTTTTGGGACTGATGTTCTTTCACTGTTGAGCATTTTTCTGGCCTACACAGTTCTTGGGTACAATTTGTTGACTCAGCTGCAGGCGCTCAACTGATATAGCTGTATCTTCAGGTGAAGATTATTAATTCCTCATATATGTAATGATAAAGAAGATTTGGTCTTGGTCTGTCTGGAAAATAACTGAACAAGTGCCCCCCCCAACTCATTTAAGAAAGAAAAATTACCCAGAAGCCACAAACTTGCTGATAGGATGCTACTAATAAATCTAAACATCTTGTACCATTTAATACTTTACTATGCAGGTTTCAAATTGTGCCACCCAAATTATCCTCTGCTGCATATGCACCAGCCACAAAATCACATACCTCCATCCTGCCTCAGATATTTCTAAGAGGTAGGTGGAAAGCAGGTAGAGAGCACTTCCATTTTTATAAGAAAGATACTGACGTCCAGGGGGAAAGAGTAACATGCCCAAGTAGAAGCTGGACCAGAACTCAGAAGCAGGAAGTCCTGGTTCAGAGAACTTTGCAGACTACAGTCTACTGGGTTGGACATTGTAGCCTACCTGTCCATATTATAGGAAGAGAGGTTAGTTCCACAGGGTTGTTCAACCTTTGTAAAATATTCTTCTTTCTCTGGATTTTCTCCAGATCCTACATTAGTTTTCTATGGAGGCCCTAACAAATCACCACAAACTATGTGGCTTACAACAAAAATGTATTCTTTCAAGTTCTGGAGGCCAGAAGTTGGAGGGTTGGTTCCTTCTGGAGGCTCTGGGTGAGAATTTGCTCCATGCCTTTTACCTAGGTGATTGTTAGCAATCCTTGGTGTTCCTTGGTTTATACACGCTTTGCTGTAGTCTCTGTCTCCATCTTCATATCATCCTCACTGTGTGTGTCTTTCTCTCTGTCTCTTATAAAGACAATTGTTAATGAATTTAGGGACCATAATCCAGGATGATCCCATCTGAAGATTCTTAACTAAATTATATCTTCAAAGACTCTTTCAGAGGTTCTGGGGATAAAGGCATGGATATATTTTGGGAGAGGTCACTATTCCATCCACTACAGATCCCCTGTGCCTGATTCCTTTAGATATGTTTGAGTTGTCTGGAGCTTCTACACACTTGAGCTGAATAGAATACCAGAGTCCATCCTTCAATCTAAGTAAGTTTCCAGTATGTGAAAAGAATTAAGTTAGAAACTAGTAGAATGCAAAATGAGACATACTACTGCCTACCTAATTGTTATGTAATAATAGACACAAGTCACTGGCCTAAGTTACTGATGATTGTACAAATACAGCAGCAGAAATTGTTATCTTTTTACAGATGTATTGAGCACATGTGAATAGTTTTAACAGCAGCAAAGGTATCTCCTAAGATCCTATTTACAAGCCAAAGGAAATGCCATCATTTCCTTTGCCTTTAGTGTATACATAGCCTGGAAGATGATATTATAGGATATTAGCAGCTTTAAAGGCATGCCAAACCTGAACCTTTGAAAAGATTGCATGCTATATGTAGCAGAGCTTTGGCTAGTTTCTTCTTTCTTTGATTCCTGGGACAAAGCACTATTAAAGCAGATGTAGAGCTCAAAAACACCTTTCTTTGTATCAAGTAATCAACATCCTAAACCATTCCCATAAGGCAATGAAGTATCAAAAGATGGAATGAATAAATGAGGAGTGTGTTGCTCTATAGCAAAATAAACCTCCCATTTCCGATATTTTTCCCTCTGAAGCTAGTTAGGAAGTCCCTAGCAACAACCGTCAGTTCCCATAGAACTCCATGTTCTTTCCTATTAACAGAATGCCTCACCTCACTAAATTTTTCTGTCCTTATGGATTTAATAGTTAATCCCCTAAGTTATGACCCATAAACCATCAGAATTTACAAGAATCAAAGTCACTGAATGAAAGGGTCTAAAAATAAAAGAGAATGCCAAATGCTTTCAACTCTACTCTACACTCACTCCATTGCTCCAGGTACAGCATCCAGAATATTTTTCTTCCTATTCTTCTGAGCCCTAAACTCAGCAAGTCTGGACTGTTTCATAAGCAGATGCTCTTCAAAATTTTCTTAATGTAATGGCTTCTGAAAGATAGTGTTTTGTAACCAGAAAAAGAGAAAGATTAGCTGTGTACCTTTATAGATGTGTACTCCTTGATTTTGCAAAAAAAAAAAAAAAAAAAACACTGTAATTTTAGGACACCAAAGTTTTAAATGCAAGGCTTGAGCAAAACAACCATTTTGTTGGCACAAGCCACAACTTGAAATCAGAGTTCAGGACTTCTTGGCTTGGGAAAGGAGATAACTGAATGACTATAGACTTCTTAACAGGAGAAGAGAGCAAGATAGACCTTGGAGTTGATTAAGTTATGCCTGGCCTGATTCAAGGCCCCATTTGCCAAAGTAGCCGGGGCTGGATGTTTTAAAGAAAGGAATTATAATGGAGGTGTCCTCAAGAAAAGATATGATCCAAATTCCAACTTAGAATGCATTTCCAGACACAGGAGAAAGAAGCCCAGTTGATTCTCCCTGCTGTTTCCATGACCAGAATTCTTCTGGTCTACATCAATAAATTGTTTGGTTACATTTCATCCTCAGGTCATGAATTTCACTAGCAGATTATACCCTTTCAGAATGATTCTCTGTGGGAGCTTCAAGCTGGAGTTACACCAAATAAAAGCTGCCTTGCGCTTTTTACTCCTTCTACAGCAATGCATTTCTTCCCCCCACAGTAAAGTCTCCTATGGCCTTTCCATTCTCCCTTGTAATCTCTTCTTTGGCCTTCTTTTATTTTACAGAAAGCTTCCAAGTTGTCACCTAGAGAGTCCATTACTTTTTTTTTTTAATCTCCAAAGGCATAAGAAATGGGAGACTTACCCATGCTCTGACCACGTTTCCCTTCTAGTGGGCACTCCAGCTATCCCCAACATATCTGCAGTGACAGCAATATTTCTTATTCTCTTGGCCCTGAAGCTTTCTAATTTCCTTAATAAAGTTTGGCAATATATGTTCTCAAATGCTTAGTCTTCTCAGGACACTTTTCATCGTTTTGTGTCTTCAGATTTGGTTAGTCCTTCACAAAAGACCTGATACTTAAGGCCTTGGACAGGGCCTTTGTTTTCAGCTTCTTTCTGTGTGGAAGTTAGTGAACCCTAGGCCACAAGGCATGTTCTCCTTGTCCAACCCTTTATGATGTCGAGAATCATTCAGCAGATGATTGGAATAAGGTTCTCTCCCTATTCTACTTTGCGGCCCAAATTAGCACACACAGAGTAAAACTGAAAACAAAAGCAAGCCTTAAAGTACAAGCAGTGTTGGTGGACAGGTAGTGTTTTAGTTTGACTGCGCTTATATTACAAATACTACAAACTGATTTTGTTTAAACCAGAGGTATTTATTGGCTCACTATTTTGAGGCTAGGAGAAATCCAAAAATCAAAATATCAGAATCCTTGCTTTCTCTCTCAAAAACTGTATTTCCAGTGCTTGCTGTTGGTAGTTCTTGGGGTCCTTTGGTTTATATTTCTGCCTCTAGTCACATACCAATGCCCTCTCGTTCTTCACTTCTTTGACTCCCAGGTTCGCTTTATAAGGCCTCCACTAATACAGATTAAGGACAACCTCATTCAGTTTGGCTATACCCTACCTAAAAAATAATGTCTTCAAGAGGTCTTATTTATAATGGATTCACACCCATAGAGAGGTGGATTAAGGTTAAGAACTTGTTTAAATTGGGGCACATAATTCATCCTTACAACCAGGTAGTGAAGGGTAGAAGATGTGGTTTCCTTTGCTAAAATTATCATGCTCATATGTGCCAATTTGGCTAATCCACATTTGCTTGTTTGTTTTTCCCTGTGTGTTCACATTAGTGAGTTTGTCTCAAGGAACAAATATGAGAGAGTCCAGGGAGACATCTTCATGGGTGAACTTTAGATCCAAATAACATGAATCTATGGCTGCTAAATTCACATGTAAAGATTATAGCAATCAAAAGAATAGCCCAGAATTGAGGCCAGTGGGGGAAAAATCAGGAAGAAAGAAAGATTTGAGGTCAAGTCCAACTTTCCTGCTTGTGGCCTCTACCCTGAACTTACTTCTTTATTGTGCAGTTTAATTATAAATTTCTCCTTATTTTATACATTATAAAATCTTCTTTATAGTACTGTTTAATAACAAAGAGAAAGCTGTCCTGTGGACATGTCTCCACCAAACATTAGAGCTTTTCAGTCCCTGCTATACTAACCATTCTTTTATTTTTTTCAGTCTTTTATTATGGAAAACTGTAAATATATAAAAAGTAGTACAGTGATCTTCTCCAAATTTGCCATGTGGCTTTAACAGTTATCAACTCACAGCCAGTCTTACGTCATCCGTGCCTCCCCCTCCTTCAACCCATCCAAGCTATGTTAACGCAAATTCCAGACAGAATATGTCATTCATATGGACTTCATACATATCTCTAAAAGGCAGGCTTTCTTTAAAAACACAACCACAACACTTGTTATATCTAACAATTTAACAATTAATTCCTTAACATCATCAAATATCTTGTTATTGTTCAAATATACTGACCATTATTTAACCTCAAAAGTTAAGTCTTTCATTCTAGTTCACTTCCTTCCACTGGGGAATTTATGTCAGTCCAAAAAAAAAAAAAAAAAAAAGAAGCTAGAAAGTTCAGCTGTATTTTGTCTAATTGGGGAGAAGAAAGACAGCAGAATTTGAGCCTAAAAAGATGGCTCCAGTAAGACCAAATGAAGATGATTATTATAGTAAGGCACTTCTCAAATACCTAAACCAGTGCTCACAAAATAATTTCAGATAGTTGTAATGTTGTTTCTTTTCTGGACTGGCAATAATTCTCTTATGGATGATGTTTTTTAAAAATAAAGTTTATTGGGTTTGTTTTTCATTATAAAAGCAATATATGGTCACTAGAGGAAAAAAAAAAAAAGGAAACCATAGGAAAGGAGAGAGGAAAATAACCACAAAAACCACCCACTAGAATGGAAATGATTTGGAAGACAGTAAGTCCAGACCCAAGCTGTACAAACTTGGGCAATTCTCTTAAATTTGAGTAAATTCTTGAGAAATGGAAATTGATCAACAACAACAAAAACTGTTCATCTTTGTGTCGGATTCACTGAAGAGGAATGCTTACTTTTCCTTTGCCTATACAGCACTGGGTTTAGGGTCAGTGTTTAATTGTAATGTTCTTTTATTTTACCTGTTTATTTTTCATTATTATGAGCTGAACTCCACACTTGTGGCTTGCTCCTTTGATACTCCCAAAGTACCAAAAACTTATTTTCCATTATTTCCATGTCCACCTCACTGAAGCTTTTGCCTTCCTCCCCTAGAAACCCTCCTTTAACCCCTTCCAAGTACACCAAGTACCTATCAGCCTCAGCTCTGCCAGTGATAGCTCAGTCCCACCTTGAAAGAGTGGAAACTCCATTAACCTGAAGCTGCAAGTTCTTAGTTCTTGAAGAGAACAGAGGTTAAGGTAAAAATTGTTCACATCAATGCAGTGTTTCAAAGAACTTGCCAGGGCATTAAATCAATATAGTAAGTTAATTCGAATGCTGGAAAACCACGGCATCTCTTGCCCATTACACTCTCCACTCTCTGTTTGAATTCTACTTGGAGGATCACCCACTGTGTTGCAAACCCCTCCCACACATCTGGCAAAGCAATACCTGAGACTCCTGGGGGCAGCCTTTCTAGGTGGGAGAAGAGTGAGAGTCTATAAAGAACGGCTCTCCTTTGCTACCCAGGCTGCTGAGAGAGCCTTCTGGTGCCCACAGATAAAATTTGAAAACCTCAGGCAATAGTGAAATCTTGAGGCTTATCAAAAAACAAGCAAAGCAAAATAAAAACCCACCTTGCTTATCAATTATCACCTTTCCTGGAATGAGATGAAGTAGTGCTTTCTAAAGAGCTATGGGTTGTGAAATTGGGTATATAATAAGATATAAAATGTCAAAATTGTAAAATGGATGGTATGGGCAGGGGTTATTTCACAATTTTTTGTTATAAATTTATGGGGGGGTGGGGGGGTGGTATTGTCGTAATGTAAAACATTCCTTACCATGGTCACAGCCAGAGATACTTAAAAACTGGAGCCCCACACACTGGTGTGTGGTGACTAAAGCCTTGAAGGAGAGGAGGAGGAAAGAACAGAGCAGTGACAGGGAAAGAAGGGCACTTGGGCGGACGCCGAGGCTAGCCTAGCTCTCTTCACTCCGTCAAAGTCAAAGACACTTTGGCACACACATAACGCACCGCATCTTGCATTCTTAACACCACTCTCCTAAAGCAGTGAAAACTACCCAGTGGTTCCCTCTGACAAAAACGCCATACACTGTGCACCCTTGATCTGAAGGGGCCTTCTTAGAAAATGTCAGCCCAGGTGGACTTGCACGGGATGAAGGTCAAGAGCAACCAGGGACATCTGTCTTCCTGGGCTGGGTATAAACAGGTAGTGAAGGGGCAATCAACCTACCTGGTATTTAAAGGGGCTCCTATCTTAGAGTTCCTGCTTTGGAATACATGGATTAGTAGGGATCTCGTGCACAGGCAGAGCCTTCACTTTTAGATTACATTATAAACAGTCATAATGACAACATGAGAAAACAAAGTTTTATGTTCTTAGCCACTTATATCTATAAGCATTTTGCAAACACTGCCACAATCTTTTTTTAATGAAGTGTACAGTTAAACCACATCCACCACACGGTTCTCTCTAAATTGCACAGAGTGTGTGCGTGTTGGGCGGTGTTTCTTTGCCCTGTGTCTTTATTGCAGTGAGTACCTTAGAAAAGCAGCAGCCCAGGCAGCTTTAGCTCAATGCCTTTTCTAACTCTCCACATTCGGGTATATTTGACAGTTTTCTCACATTTCTTCACACCATAGAAACCTGTAGAAAGAGTGTGAGAGTGAGAGTGAGTGTGTTGGAGGAGGGGGAAACTGAAAAGTGCTCACCCGTGGAGACACTGCCACCACCCCAGAAGCAATTTTGGTGGAAATAGCACAGCTCCCTGGGTCCCTGGGCTGTGGGATGCCCAGTCCTTGCCTAGCCTTCTCCCCCACTGCCCATGTGGTTGAACTGCAGCCTCAACCCCACTCTTTGAGTTTCTTTCCTTTCCACCCCCTGCTCCCCACCCCATGAAACTTTTCTATAACGTTTGCCTGATCACGTCACTTCACCAAAGAAGCCACCCTTGATGTTCTTTACTTCTTCCATTATACTCTGAAAGTTTTGTTTCTGCATTTATTTACTCTAATTTGTCTGCCTTATAACATAGTTAATTGTTAGCATTCCTATCTCACACGAAGGGGGCGGGCTGTTGAGGTGTAAATGTTAGTGAACCCTATTAATAGAGAAAAACACTAGACTAGAAATATGGAGACCTGAATTCTGGTCCTGGGTCTGTCATCATTTACCTATTCTAACTAGACAAGTTTTTTTGCCTCTCTGAATCTCAATTTGCACAATGATAAAATGGACTTCTCAACACCTTCCTTCTCTATCTCACAAGGATTATTCTAGAGATCAGATGAAGCCATCATATTGAAAGTACATGGAAAACTAGGAAGATAAGGACAAATGTGCAGTAGTTTTATTAGGAGCCTCCTTCTTCCACGCATGTCACTCTGTCCTGGCTGGATGCACCCTTGAACTTCTCTTTGCATAGTGGCAATAGAAAAGCTTGTATCATATGAAGACTGTGTAAAAGAATGTACCTCCTGGCCTCCAGTCTGGCTCCCCAGTGCCTCAGAGAGACTCCCTCTCTCTCTTTCTCTCTCTCTCCTCCTTTTTGCAATCTCCTACAAGGTTTGATTCATTAGGACCCTTTTGTCCTTCCCCCTAGAACCATACGCTGGACTTGCTCACTGCCCATTCTGCCATACGTAGAGAGTTGTCACCAGGCAGGAAGAAGCTGCAGTGGACCTAACCAGTGGAAGCAGGTAGAAAAAAAAGGACATGCAAAGGAATGATCACCAGCACATGGCTGAACTGTAAAGAGGCTATTGAACATCTTGCTCAGGAGTTGACTGGTCAATCAAAACACAATTCTAAATGTCCTTCCTGTTGGAGATAGTAGATGTGGGACTCCCAACAGGGTTAAAAAGTTACTCTAAGACTAGGAGAGGGCAGTATGCTGTGAAGGCTGATGGCTTTGTTCATGCAGACCTCAGTTTGATTCTTGGCTCTCTAGCTGTGTGATTTTAACCTCCCGAAGCCTCAATTTCTTTCATCTGAAAATGTGGTGGAACTCATATATGAGTTTCTCATGAGATTAAAGAAGAAAATGCATCTAAAGCACTTAGCACAGTGCCTGCCATATAGCAAACTCTCATAATTCTTAGTTATCCTTATTATTATTAAGAATGAAGGAAAGTCTCAGGAATGTTTTGACATGGAAGGCAAAGGCAGTCCAAGAGTGGGGTATATGGGGGCTAAGAAGATGGGAAGGACCAACAGAGAAACAAGACAACAGAGCAAACATTTGAATCTAGGTGTGAGGTACAGGGAAGTAGCGAGACAGGAAATGACTCAAGGGATAGAACTTGTGCCATTTAGCAAGATAACACAAACATTTGATGGGTTGAATCATTTGTCAGAATTGTTAATATGGCAATTTCTACGTATATTTTAGTATCCAGTACTGTGGTATGTATTGAGTGAATTTACTGACATTAAAATGGCTGCATCCGTTAGGTAAAGATTTTTAAACAGATTACAGAAAGAATTAACTCAAATATGAAAAGACTGATAAATTAGACTTCTTCAAAGAACTTTTGCTCATAAAAACACCGTTAAGAGAGTGAAAAGACAAGTGACAGACTAGTGAAAGATAATTGTAACCCATGAAACCGACAAAGGACTCAGATTTTTAAAATATTTAAAGAAATCCTACATCTCAACAAGGAAAAGACAGACAAGATAAACAAAATTATCAGGGGGAAAGAGCATGTGGCAAAAGACTTGAACTTCACAGAAGAAGATATCCAAATATCCAATAAGCATATGAAAAGTGCTTGCTCATGAGGAAAGAAGTACAAATTAAAACCATCCCTTCTCCTCAGAATGAACAAGAGAAATAAAAGAGGTTGGCAAACATGTGGAACATCTGGAACTTTTATACATTGTTGGTTGGAGATGAAATTGGTACAACCACTTTAGAAATGGGTTTAGAAGCATCTACTGGAGCCTGACATATACCATTAAACCCAAAATTCCACAAGAGCTATAGGAGAATTATTCACACTAGCCCAAAACTGAAAGTGGCCCAACTATCCATAAACAAAAGAATGGGTACGTAAATTGTGATACACTTCTGCAAACAATATATTCAGCAATGAAACTGAACAAACTCCTCACACAACAACATGTGTTACTACCACAAACATAATGTTGAGTGAATGATGGCAAACATGAGAGCCTGACAGAGCAAAAACAATTGAAATAAAGTCGTAATGGCAAAAACAATCTTTGATAATAGATGGGAGTAAAGGGAAGGCAGCGGAAGGCCTCAGGCAAGAAGTGAGATTGCATTTGCACTTACATTTCCTGGTGAGGCAGTTCATATTATTAGAGAGAAACAAATCGTGGGCATGGAGAGATTAGGTAGCTGGCTCAAGGTCCCATGCTGTGAAGCGGCAGGATCTGAACCCAAGATTTGAATCCAGGCAGCCTGGCTGGAGAGCGTGGGATACTGACCACCACACCATGCAAACTCTTGAAGAATGGACAAAATCTGGGGAACTGCTCTCCAACAGATAGAACCTATCCTCATTATTCGATGAGTTCATATTTAAGAATTCACTTATTCACTAAACTTCCTTTGTAATCCCAAAATCAATACTCCCAGTGCATTTCCGGTCATTCTCAGACATGCTCTGAGCAGTAAAAAATTTGAGTTGCCTGGCACACATGTCCCCAGCTAAAATAAAACAAGGCTACACTCTGCTTTCTTTTTTCAGCCCTCACACTGCAAACAAATATGCTTTTTGCCTTACATGCAGTGCTGCATATTTTGCATTTCTGTCCTTTTTGTAGGAGATTCTGCTGTGTAAATAGGGCCCAAGAATATTACTGAAGAGCCGTTTAGGTTTCCTGTGCACAAGAATGCTGTGATGTGCTTTATAGAGAAAATATACTTGTTAGATAAGCTTCATTCAGGCATGAGTTTTAGATGTCTTTAAACACAAACACGCATAAAACAAGGTTATACATGGATGGGTTGACAAAAATTTGTGACCAGAGGCTCAGAGGAACATAATCCTGTATTTCACCTAATAGCAATGGTTCAGTATTTGCTAATTCAGTGTTTGCATTGACGTTATAGAACATTACCACAAATCATGAGAATCAACTGCATATATAATGTGAGCTATGTACATAATAAAGAATTTTCTAGTAGCCATATTTGAAAAAGTAAAATGAAACAGGTGGAAATAATTTTGACATATTTTATTTAGCCCAATATGTCCAAAATATCAGCTTTGCAGCATGTAATAAATATGAAAATAATTACTGATGAGGTATTTTACAATCTTTTTTTGTATACTAGGTCTTTGAAATCCTGTGTGTAGTTTACACTTAAAGCACACCTCTATTCCAAGCGCACATGGGGCTCGTGGCCACTGTGTTGTAGAGCACAGCTTGCTAAGAAAGAGGAAGAGTAGCCATGTAAAAGGAAAAGCCTATGCAAAGACTCAAGGATAGGAGTGCTGTGAGCATTCTGGCATCTTCCATGAACTGCCTGAATCTGAAGATCCTAACAGCTGCTTCCAGGGAAATTTGCTCTGCCATTTGGCAGATTCCTTTCTGCCTCGAGTGATAAAAGAGAACTGGAGAAGTATACATCCAAGTGAGCCTCTCCCAGAAACCCACGAACACACAGGTTTTCAGCATCCACTAAACCTACTTAATTGAAGCCCATTTAACAGGGAATCCACTTTTAGCAATGCCCCTGTGAATCTCACAATCCAAGGCCTACTCTGACAACCCTGGCCCCACTCACCTCCCCCATCCTGTCCCTCTTTCCCCCTTCACTTACTCGTTTCTCCGGCTACATTCTTCACTGTCCCATCTTGCCCCACCTACTCCACCTCCTTCCTCATTCCTGACACCTTAGGAGCTGCACTCTGCCTTCTTCTCCTCCCCTCTACCTCTCCAAACATTTCCTACCCTCGGCTTAGGATTCTGAATGCAGCCTCTTCACATAAACCAGGAAGATGCCTGATCTAACCAACAATCACAGTTTGGATTTCACAATCCAGCAATGTCCAGTCAGTTTCTTGACAAACTTGTCCTCAACTAGAGTTGAGTGTCAGATAGTAGATAACTTATAAATGTGTGTAATGAGAATAAAACCTCAAAGGGTTGGAAGAAGCAGGGTTCTCATGGTAACCTGATTCCTTTAAGGAGGATGAATGAGGTAACTGCATTTTATAGTCATTGTGCATTTGCCAAATAACATCCTGTTGAGTCATTTCTTGAAGTCAAGATGACTATAACGTTAACTATGAATTAATTCTCCTACTATATAGAAAATGATACAGCAGCCATGTCAGCTATGTCCATATTTGACTCATTTAGAAGCTCTGGCATTCAGATTCATAAACGCTTAGGAAAGAGCCAACCGAGAGATGCTCATTCGCAGACAAACATACCATCAAGGTATGGGCTTGTCCTCAACAAAGCCAAGTGTCAGGGTCAGCTACCACCAGAGACACATGAAATATAAATAGGTAATTTTCAAAATTTTTGCTATAATGCCCTAATTCCATTTAATCCTGGAAAAAAGTTAATTAAAATGATTTTGTCATCATGCCTTGAATTTTTAGTCCTTGCTTTGAATTATTCTCAGTCAATACCAGGGAAACTTTTCTATTTCTGGGAAACAAGTGGCTCTTTCTAAGGTTGAGAAAATGCCAACTGGATGCACATGCATCGCAGGACTCTGCTGCTCACTGGATGAAGCTCTGAGGAATAGAATGAATCAGAAAGTGTCTCCTCTAAACGTCACTAATGGTGAGGTGGAACTTTGCGACTACTTTGTAAAGAGAATTATGGGGGGGAATTATAACTGTCAGGAGAAGAGAGCAGAATCAAGTACAATCCTCAATTCATGGCACCCTCTCATCATCATCATCTGTGCAAGGATTCTTCATTGTTTGGTTCATTTTATTTTGTTTTATACATTTTTTATTTGTTCTACTCCTACTCCCTCCCCCTCCATAGGTCCTCACTATTATGTCCCTGGGTGAATCTCACAATTCACAATTCACAAAGCATATTAATATAGCTGAAATTTTATGAAGTTGCATTACTTATGTATACATTTTATATATTTTATATATGGGCTCTGGAACTTAGTCTTGTTCTTAATTTTTTTTTTCACTTAGCACTATGCTTTTAAAATTTGTCCCATGCGCTTGATGAACAATTTTTCACATTTGACCTATTCATTCCCCAGTGATTGACACAGACTTAGACAATAAAGTACAATGGTTAGGATAGCACATTTGGGAGCCAACTGTCTGGCAATCATACCCATTTATAAGCTGCGTGAACTTGGCCAATTCTACTCAAACCCATGTTATGAATTGAATTGTATCACCTCCTAAAGACATGCTCAAGTCCTATGAATGTGAACTTATTTGTAAATAGGATCTTTGAAGATTATTATTTAAAATGAGGCCAAACTAGATTAGGGTGGATCCTAATCTGATTCATGTTCTTATAAGCAGATAGAATTTGGACACAGTAAGGAAAGACAAAGATAGAGAGAAAGAGAGAGACACCTGTGTGATAGAGGCAGACACTGAGTTATGCTACAAGCCAAGGAGCATCATGGATTGCCAGCCACCACTAGAAACCTATAGTCTTCAGAAGAAACCTGACCCTGCCAACACCTTGATTCAGACTTCTAACCTGCAACACTGAGACAATACATTTGCATTTTTTACACCAACTAGTCTGTACTATTTTGTCATAGCAGACTTAGCAAACTAAGACACCATCACACCTCAAGTTTCTCATTTCTGAAATGAAGATAATATGCCATCTGCTTCACGTCAAATACTGAGTAAATGTCAAGTACTTAGCACACATAAGCATTCAGAAAATGTTAGCCATCATCATCTTCATCATTTTTCCCCACACTCTGTACTTCACTGAATATCCTTGTACATAGCCCTTTATGGTCTTAAGACTGAATTTCTCTGATTGTACATCCCAGAAAGGGATGGGTGGGTCATAGGATGTAGGCGTACTTAATTTCACCATGTACTGCCAAATTCTTTCCAGAATGACTGTCCCAGTCTACATTCCCACCATCAGTTCCTGAGGGTTCCGGGAAAAGTTTTCTCAGCCAGTGAGAACACAGATTTTAACAAGTTCTCCTTTCCAGTTGCAATGACATCATCTGTCTGAGTCTCCTGGCCAAGTTGGGTGGAGAAACAGCTCTAAGACAAGTGACCATTTAGGAGTCTGGGCTGCTCTGCACTCCAGTGCCCTAAACCCTTTAGTGATTATTAAATAGGGGCCAGTGCCCCGGGGGGATACAGAATTACTATGGGTTGTAGGGGGAGATACGGTTCAAACCATAAGCTCTTCCCTAGAGGATTCTGACCTCCACACCCTAGGAGAGCAGGCACCTTCCACTCTCTACAGCCAGGTATGAGTCCCTGCCACTGGGCACCATTGTCACTGATGGATGGATGCTGTCAGCACAGGACAGAAGTTGGAAAACCACTGAGAAAGGGATAAGGTCTCCCATGGCTCAGAGACCTGGAGATGCTGGAAGCCACCTTCGTAACCTGATGGGGGTCACTAAAGATCCTCTTGTCCAAAAATTTCTTCAGTTGTCAAAGATCTCTCCACCGCCTAGCTAATGTCAAAAATGTCATTACTTAATCCAGTCTTTTAAATCAAGTGCACCTTTTCACCTCAACACATTATCTGGGAGAGTTCTGTTATCTGTTAGTTCCAGAGGGTGCAAACATCTAATCAGGAGTCCCTCAGGGATTGGAAGTTTAGTAACTGTTTGGGAGGTGAAGTATTATAATGTTGCATAAGAATGGGAGATATTTGGCTCAGGGGAGATTTTGGATTCATTTAAATCCAGCCGGGCACCCATGTCATAATAAAGACACTAAACAGTTTACTTAATAATTGCCAATAAACCCAAATTTAGGCCTGGAATTCAATAGCCTCCAAAACACACCTTTTTATGAGAGGAGAGTCAGGAAAATTTTCTTCTCTAAGAAAATAAGAGTTCAATAAGCTTCATAAGAGTTCAATAAACTTCAAAAGCAGAAACCAGGTAAGTCGCCAACTGGTGAGTTATTTCTTACCATTAGGGTTTGTTTCTTCTTCTAAAAAGAAATCCCAGGCTACCAGTTGAACTGAAGCTATTAGAAAGTGAAACTTGTACTTGCATGTCTGAAGGGTCAGAGCCCTCAGTGATGTGATAATTGGAGGAAGAAGCCCTGAAGCAGGCTCTGGGGAATCAGCTTCATTCTTGGTGAGGTAACTATCAGATGATGCAATTTGACTTGAGGGGCTCAAATTCTGGTCTCAGCAGCATCTGTTCCATCTTTAAATTTTTGGATGTTAGAGAAAATAATATAAAGATATTTAAATTGGCATGGCAATGGATGTCTAATTTTTATATATTGCTCATGTCTTTCAGATTACTTTTCAGTCTAAGTAATTTTTCCTTTGGACACATAAGCTGACATCTAGGATATTCTCAATAAATCTTTGTTGCGTGGGTCTCACAGAGGTTGACAACTGACTTGAGATAATCCTCATATATTTCCCACATGATCTGTTGATACCAAGAGACACATAACGATATAAAATAAAAAATGTTATAATCTCAAATAAAGCTTCCAACTGGGGGTTGGTTAAATCTGAGGCATACCAGGCTAGGTGTCTGAGGCACCTGAAGCTGGTCAAGAACTTCCTCAAGAGGAAGAGAGAAGAAAGTCCAAGGTCCTGTGAGGCCCAATGGTGAGCAGTGGAACAGTCTGAGGAACAATGATGCTTACAATGAACAAAGAAAGCAAGGACTGATATTTCAAAGGCAAAGATGAATTACTTAGGGAGCATCTAACAGAACAGTCAGGTTGAAAACTCATATTGAGGGTAGGTTTGGGGGGAAGAAGGCAAAGGCAAGGAATCAGGTACACAAGGGTGGCAGAGGGTGAGATGAGGAAAACAGCAACGGTGAGCCTTGAGTTCAAGGTGGAGAAGCCAGGAAGGGAGGTACTGTTACAACTTCCCTTTATCCATGTCTGCTTCCTTTACAGAGCTTGCAAACCAGTCCCATCCCTCTCCCCATCCTCGCAAACAGATAGCAGGCCTGAAGCTGCACTCCATGACATCTAGAGTAGGGAATACATCTTCAGAGGTCTTGTCACCCTAATTTGGTGCCAAATTAGGATCCATGAAAGTCTCTTTCTCTGGCTTCTGGAATTAATCCCTGCTAGATCCCAGTCGCTGTGGCCCTCCCATCTCGTGGGGGAGAACCCTTCAATCCCCAACCAACGATTCAGCCTGCCCCAGAAGAAACAGGCCCTAGGGAGAAATTTAAGCCAATCTGGCCCAGCTGGTTTAGATCTCTAGTCTATCCCTGACTTTGACCCTCAATTCTGAAAACTGGGTTTCAGCCTTAGCTTCAAAATATTTATGGAACTTCCCTAGAAGTAAGACATGCTGTTTCTCCCTGTGCATACGATCACAGAGCCCTCACAGAGACAGAAGCCTAATAAGAGACAGGGTCCAGTAAATAGGCAGTTTCAGTAACAAGTAATAAATACTGTTATGGTGAAATGGCAACATGTAGGAAGGTATGTTTCCCCCAAACTGGGGGAAGAAGAGCGGGGCAGAGAGACTTCCTAGAGGAAGGGATCATTAAGCCTAGCTGCAAAGGACGAGTTAGAGTTAAAAAGGCAAAGAAGAGTGCTGTGGGTGTGAATGGGGCAGTGACGCTGATAAAAGGACTAGCAAGCTCAGTGGTCCAGAAACTAAAGAAAGAAGGGCAAGTTCAAGGGATCTGAACATAATTCAATGTGACTGAAGTCACAGAGGATCATTAAGGAAGGACAAGACACATGGCTGGAGAAGTAAGTAGGAACTCAGTAATAACTGTCATTACAACTTGGGTGACCATAAAAATTTATTGTGCAAATTGGGACCCTTTGAGAATGAAGGCGAGAGGCTAATAGGCATTAATTGAACTCAGTTGTAAATTGGAACTGAATTGTCTGGCAAGCCAGTTTGGATTATTACTGCGTATAAATCAAGTCAAGTTATTTGGCTGTAACTGATCTTGGTCTCTGTCTTACTTTCTGTACTGAACTTTACCCTAGTGGCCTGCTTGAAATCTAAGTCCCTCCTGTACTAATGTCCTGACTTGCTCTTTCTGAACTTCTCCCAGGAGGCCCTGCAATTCTGTATATTTGGGTTTCCATATCAGCTCCTTCTCTGGACAGCCCATTAATATGCCCCACCAATAGCCAGAGCCTCCTCATCTTCCTTCTTCTAGACCAAACTTTTCCCTAGAAGCCAGTGTACTCTTCCAGTATCTGCCCTATGCCTACAAGTGGGAATTATTTCATATTCTGGTCTTCTAGTCAGGTCAGTTAATGGGGTATCAGAAGATTTGATATCTAGAATCTGCAAATAGCCACTTATTTGAAACATGTATTTCCTCATAAAACAAATCTATTTTTCCCAATAAGATTGTTTCATTTTTAAATAACATTTGACTATTATTTCCTTTTTTTTAATGGTAGTAGAAAAAGAACTGGAGTCAGCATCGGAAGGCTGGAATTCACACTTCAGTTGTCCTACTTTCTAGCCTTGTGAACTTGTCCAACTACTGGACTTCTCTGAGGCTCTGTGTCAGTACAATAGAACATCATTAACCGATAGATGTGAGAGGGATCAGGGTACTAGCAATATGCTGTTCACCTCTGTGTACCTGCCACCCCCCGGGAGCTGGCATTCTGTGGCTCAGCTTTGATTAATTGGCTTTGGGCATGAATCCTGCCAAGCAATCAAGAATACATAAGCTACATATATATATACACATATATATGTGTGTGTGTGTGTGTGTGTGCCATTTATATATGTCGCACCCCTACATAATGGACGTGTCCACAGTTAGTATTCACAAGAAAATACAAAGGTGAGAGTTCTACCTGCAACCATGAGGAACGAAAGCAGAATTAAGTATGGTCAATCTGAAGAACACAAAGAGTTGCTGTTATACCTTGAACCCTAGAAAATTCCTGAAGCCACGGTCTTTTAATCAAAGCCAGATTCTCTTTTAGATTTTGTTAACATGGACCTTGGCCCAATAATATGCAGTGACAGTGATCACTGTGCCAGAACGTCTCCTAAAAGTCCCTGAACAAAGTCTCCAGGTCAGAGTACTAGAGTTAAAGACCAGAGCACTGATTTGGAAAGGTTTAGAGTACCAGGCCCATGAGGTTAGAAATTTCTTTATCTTATTCAATGCTGTATTCCAAATACTGAGTCCAGTGACTAGGATTTTGTATTTGTTCAGTAATACTTGTATATAGGAATTAAAACCAAAAAAAAGTGGGAGACCTGGGTTCGATTCCTGAACTACGCACTTCCCTCCCCGCCCCCCCCAAAAAAGATTATCTAAAATAATTATAGGTTTGGAAAAATGAAATCTAAAATAAACAAATACAATGAAGGGATATGAATTCCTCTGTTTTAAGAAGAGAAAAATTTAAGAGGAATTTAGCATTAAACAGTTGAGGAACCTAATCAAAGATGGGATTTGAGGAAATATTACATAGTGTTAAGAGTATACACTTTGATTCAGACTGATGGGTCCAAATCCTGGTTTGGATGACTATTAGCCATGTCAGTATGGGTAAGTTAGGCATAGCATTGCTGGTTACAGAGTCAGCCCCCGCAATTGCTACCTTTTGTTAGTAGCACCCTAGTTTTAGCATTATCTCACACGCCAACATCAGTAGATTGATCTTGGTTTTGTAGAGAGCTATATAGAAGAATGTTTCCACTGAGCAGCTAGGCTTTGTGTGAAAAAGTGTGATGGCTTCCACAGATGCTACAAGAAGGATTGGCAGAGTATATGTGTTTATTTGCAATCCCTGTAATGGATTGAAAATATCTAAAAGTAGAGGTTGTGATTGAATATCTCTATATACCCAGCACCTGGCAAAGTATCTGACACATAGAAGTCTGTCAATAAACCATTGTTCAAATGTTCAACCTTTTCATTAGCTGGCTAATTGTTTTTCTCTGGCTGTAATTCCAAATGATAGACTGCATTAACAGTGGTATGGTCCCATAGTAAATACATAAACAAACTCTGGCCTAAGTTATTTGGTGGGAGCATATTAAGAATGCAAAGGCTCCAAAAAGTGTTCCACATTCCATAAATTCAGTGCATTCCAAAAGTGATTAAGGTTGTACCAGGATTCCCCACATAGCACCACATGCAGACAGTCAATTTCTGTCTGTTTCTTCATAAGTCTTCTTTTCTATGCTATTTGAAATGTTATATAAAAATTCTTTGAGGATATTTCAGTCTTGTAGCAGTAATCTAGAAATAACTCACCTGTATTTCACCTTTAAATACTGTAAGAAGCAACACCTACAAGCTTGCCATTGAATTCCTCAGCTGTCTTCCTTATGACCCCTGGGCATTTTTTATAATCAGCATATAGGTGATTCAAAATTTGGGGAGCAGTCCAATCTTCAAAACATTATCTAGCACCAGCGTCATGAACAGAATTTATACTACCTTGATTTTTATCTCTAAACACAAAATCCAGATTACTTCAAAACATACAAACATTTTTGACTTACTACAAGTGTCATAAAAGGAAGTACATTCCGAACAAGAAGTCCTAGGAAAAGGAGCAAGTACTTTTAGAATTTAGATGGTGTTCAGTAAATAGAACACCAGGGGGATTGGGGTAACACTGTGGCTTTGGATTTAGGTAAGAATTTCTAGCGATCTTCTCAGAGATGAATGGAGCACCCACAAGCTCAGGCTATCCTGCTCAAGATTCAGCAGGTGTGGCTAGTGTTACTTATTCAGGATGGGGGATGGAGGGCGGGTCTGGGGAACCTACTCTGGATTTATTGTAGTTACTAGACAGGATAGGAAGAGAATGGAAGAGGAAGGCAGGCTAGTCCAAATGGAGTTGAAAGGAGGTGGAATATAACAGGTAAGGGATGGATATCCAAACAGAAGTCAGCAATGTTTTAGTCTTCACAACTGAGCAATCATCTTTTTCTGTGTATTAGTTTCCTAGGGCTGCTGTAACAATTTACTCTAAACTTCGTGGCCTGAAACAGCAGAAATTTATTCTCTCATAATAATAAAAGTCAAAGTCAAAATTCAAGGAGTCATCAGCACTGGGCCCCCACTAGAGGCTCTGTGGGACAATCTGTTCTGCAGGTTAAGATGTGGACACATCTTTTGGGGTCCTACTACTTAACACACTACAATGTGGCACTGCCTTCTTGGGAAAAAAAAATTTTTTTTTAATCTCTTCTGGAGACAAAAATTTTAAATCAGAACAATTATGTAGTTAAGCATACAATTAACGTGAAGTAAGTGCTTGAAAATTCTTGAGCTATATATATATATATTTCATATTAACATATTTATTTTTTTGTATGCTGTATGGCGGAGTCACATTTCATTATTTTTCCATGGGAGTATCCCATTACTGCAGCACCGTTTGTTGAATTTTTGTTCGTTTTTGTTATTTGTTTGTTTTTTTTGGAAGTGCGTGGACAGAGAATCGAACCCAGGTCTCACGCATGGCAGGTGAGAATTCTACCACTGAACTACCCTTGCACCCCCCAAAAATCTATTTTTAAAATTATCTAATTCAAAAATGTTTAAACAGAGCTATGTTCATGACCACTAATCAAACTCTGAAATTGCTGGTGTAGGCAGATTTAGTTTTCCATGCCGCAACATGGAAAATCTCGAAAACATCTTTCTCAGTGAGATAAGAAAGAAATATAAAGACAAAAATTGTATGATGTCACTTAGAAGACTAAGAATAGCAAATTTGTAAAGATATAAAGCAGATGAGAGAGAGGTTACTGGGGGAGAGGGTGATGGAAAAAGGAAGTAAGGGGAGTGCTTGTTCATAAAAAGTTTTTGATACAAAAAAAAGGAAATTTTGAAAAAGAAAAGTTGGAATAAAAATGATGGGAAAATATATCCCAATGCCAAGTGAAAATGCAAACTAAGTTAAAGCTTGTATAACTACACTGATATCAGACAATTTAGACTCCAAGGAAGAAACTGTTATTAGATATAAAGAGGGACATTTCATAGACACAAACTTCAGTTTGCCAGAAAGATATTATGATTCTAAATGTGCGTGCACCTAATAACATAGCGTCAAAATATACAGAGCAGGGCAAGCAACAATGGCACAGCGGCAGAATTCTTGCCTGCCATGCTGGAGACCCAGGTGATAGATAGATAGATAGATAGATAGATAGATAGATAGATAGATAGATAGATAGATAGAT
>PVIY010038901.1:0-23532 GCA_004026745.1 Myrmecophaga tridactyla
GATTGAATGTGGGTGGTGAGGTTTAAGTAAAAAAGATGACTCAGAATTTTCTGGTCTACAGTTTGTTTTTATCCTATATAAGAAACAAATTTAAAGGGAAGTCACTTAACCAGATTTGGAGATGTTAATGTTTAAGTTCATGTGTCAACTTGCCTAAGTTATGGCATCCACTTGTTTGGTCAAATAAGTACTGACCTGATTGTTACTGTGAGGATATTTGATAGATAAATTTGCATCTATAATCAGTTGGTTACAGCTATAACTGATTACATCTACAATCAACAAAGGAGATTGCCCTAAGCATTGTTTGGAGTTTTCTCATTTAATCGTTTGGTTGTCTTAAAAGAATTCAGAATTAAGAATTCCTGCCTCTACTCTAGCCAGCTAACTTCTCCTGGGAAATACAAATCCACCTTTATCAGAGTTTCTAGCTTCTAGTTTGTAGCCTTCCATACAGAATTCAGACTTGCCAACCCCCATGGTCATGTGAGCCAATGTTTTAATAAGTCCTTTGATCTGTTCCCTAAAATTAATACCCAGTGTAAGAAAGACCATGATATTAACCAGAAATTGAAAATAGTGCATCTTTCATCCAAAAGCCATTACTGAGAACTGAAAGATAAAGTTTGAATAAACCATAAGTTAATCTGTCCGAGAATTGATTTATCTGTAGCAAGCTCCCATAATATACCTTTTGAAGTGGAAACATGGAAACTATAAAAAGATCAGTCTAAATCAGGAATTGACACCATTTCAGAATTAGGCTGCATGATGCTGAGGCAAATTCTTTTCCTATCATGCAACGTGTGGAATTAACACTACACTGGATTCCTCCTTTTCCAAAATAAGCCCTTGACTATTCATTAGAGTCCATTTTACTGAGCATGTTTCTCCTTTAAATGCATCCAACTGTACTTTAATTGGACCTAAAGAAGACATTATTAATGCTAGAAGGAAATAAAGGCTCTATTAGAGGGGAAAAGGAAGAGGACTTTTTTGAGTACTGGGCATTTTCAAGAGAAAATTGGGAGAAAGTATTTCAGGATGAGTTACCAAAGTTAGGTGAACATCCTTAATCAGAAATCAACAATGTTATCAGGCATTTGAAAGTTGAAACGGCACAAAGATGAAGATGGGAAATTCCAAACTTCACTTGGCCAAGTGTAGTGGAAAACCTTCTCTAGTATCTACTTTCTTCTTTTTTCAAGGATTTCACTCCTTAATGTTAGTTCATATTAGTGTGACCATACAGTAGTTGTCCTTTGTTTCTGGCTAGTTTCACTCAGCATAATATCAAGTTTCATCTACATTGTTGCATGCTTCATGAATTTATTCTGTCTTACCTTCCTGATAGTCTTCATTTTTACACTCTTCTCCAAACCTCTCTCTCCTGTTTTTTCCAATCTGCCCGTAGTGCTCCCTTTAGTATTTCTTGTAATGCAGGTCTGTTTTTCACAAACCCTCTCAGTGTCTGTCTGAAAATATTTTAAACTCTCACTCCTTTTTGAAGGACAGATTTGCCAGAGATAGAATGTTGGTTGGCAGTTATTCCCTTTCAGTATCTTAAATATATCTACCACTGCCTTCTCACCATCATGGTTTCAGGTAAGAAATCTGCACACAGTCTTATTGAGCCTTCCTTGTGTGCCAATTTGAAACTCTTATGTACCCCCCAAAAAACATTCTTTAATCCTGATGCGATCTTGTGGGGCCAGACATATTAGGGTAGGAAACTTTAATGGGATTGTTTCAATGGAGATATGACACACACAGTTGTGAGTTTGACCTTTTGGTTAGTTTACTTCCATGGAGATGACACACCCAATTGTGGGTGTGGCCTTTTGATTAGATGGAGATGTGACTCCATCCATTCAAGGTGGGTCCTGATTAGTTTACTAGAGTCCTTGTTCTAGTTTGCTAGCTGCTTGAATGCAATATACCAGAAACAGAATGGGTTTTAAAAAGGGGAATTTAATAAGTTGCTAGTTTATACTTCTAAGGCTGATAAAATGTCCCAATTAAAACAAGTCCATAGAAATGTCCAATCAAAGGCATCCAGGGAAAAATACCTTGCTTTAAGAAGTTCAGGGTTTCTCTCTTGAGTGAGAAGGCACATGGTGTACACAGTCAGGGCTTCTCTCTCAGAAGGAAGGGTACATGGTGAACATGGCATCATCTGCTAGCTTTCTCTCCTGGCTTCCGGTTTCACGAAGTTCCCCAGGAGGCATTTTCCTTCTTCATCTCCAAGGGTCTCTGGCTCGTGGACTCTACATCACGGTGCTGCAGCATTCTGCTCTCTCATAATCTCCAAAATGTTTCCTTTCATAGGACTCCAGAAATGTATCAAGACCCACCCAAATGAGTGGAGACACGTTTCCTCTAATCCAGCTTAACACTACTCTTGATTGGGTTACATCTCCAGGGAGATTATCTAATTACAAATTCAAACATACAGTATTGAATAGGGATTATTCTGCCATTATGAAATGGGATTTTGATTAAAACATGGCTTTTCTAGTGTCCATACATCTTTTCTAACCAGCACAGTCCTTTAAGGGGGAAACATTTCAGAAAAACCTCAGATGCAGATACTTGGAGAACAGTTGTTTCAGAGCTGACAAAAGACATGGATATTTGGAGATGCTTGGACTGCTGACAGAGAAAGCAGATGACTAGATGCAGGCAGAGCCCAGATATTGCCAGAATCTGGAGAAAGCCAAGGGACACCAAGAGATGAAATCTCACCCTGGAGAAACTAAGTGAGGAACCTGTACAAGAAACAAAGGCTGAAGACAACAGAGCACAGGAGCAAGGGATCAGCAGATACCAGCCACGTCTTCCCGGGTGGCAGAGGTGTTCCACATGGCATTGCCCTTTCTTGAGTGAAGGTAACCTCATGTTGGTGCCTTAATTTGGATATTTTCATGAACTATAAACTTGCAACTTAATAAATTCCGTTTTTAAAAGCTGTTCCATTTCTGGAATATTGCATTCTGGCAGCATTTTGCAAACCAAAACACCTAGTATTTTATGGATTGTTTTCCTTTTGCTGCTTTCAGAATTCTCTATTTGTCTTCAACATTTGACAATTTGATTAGTGAGTGTCTGGGAGTAGGTCTATTTGGATCTATTTTGTTTGGGTACACTACACTTCTTGGATCTGTTAATTTCACCTCTGTCATAAGAGATGGGAAATTTTCAATGATTATTTCCTCCATTATTCTTTCTGCCCCCTTTTCCTTCTCTTCTGCTTCTGGGACAACTATAACATGTATATTTGTGCGTTTCATGGTGTCATTCAATTCCCTGAGACTGTACTCATATTTTTCTATTCTTTTCCCTATCTCTTCCTGTGTGTAGGATTTCAGATGTCCTCCTCTCTAGTTCACTAATACTTTCTTCTGCCTCTTTAAATCTGCTGTCATAGGTTGCCATTGTGTTTTTCATCTCTTATATTATGCCTTTCATTCCCATAAGTTCTGTTATTAGTTTTCTCAAACTTCAAGTTCTTCTTTATGTTTTACCAATGTCTTCTTATATCCTTCATCACTTTTGCCACATCTTCCCTCAATTCATTAGTTTGATTTGATGTGATTTTGCATGTCTGTTCAAATATCCTTAATTAGTTGCTTCAACTTCTGTATCTAGTTTGAAATCTTAGTTTGTTCCTTTGACTGGGCCATGTCTTCCTTTCTCCTAGTATTCTTTGCTGGTGTCTAGACATCTGATTTCCTTGATTAGTTTATTCTGGAGGTCATTTTTATTCTTTTACTTAGGGTTTTCTTGCTGGTTGGCTTTGTTCTCTGTTCTTTGGCATTCAGTTCAACTTATTTGTGTCCTCTAGCCTAGTTTCTGTTTAACTGATCAGAATTTTTCAGCTCTTGTTCATCTGGTTCTTGCCCTATGTACATGGAATCTTTTTCAGGAGGGTTTCCCAAGATATGATCAACCCCAATCAGATTTTCCCCAAACAAACAGGTTCAGATCTCAGAAGGTGTGTATAATCAGTATCAATTTTTCCTGAGGGTGAGACCCAGCAGGTTGGCAGACCTTTCTATGAAACCACTTGACTCTGTGCTTTTTCTATAGTGCACAGCAGGTGGTGCTTGCCAGCCCAGAGTTCCTCATAGTATAAAGTGATGTGGTGCCTTTAATTCTTGGCAGACTCTCCTTGCCTGGAACATGGTTGAGACAGATACTGAGGTAGAAAGCAGTCTTAGGTTGTTTCTAAATTCCTTGAATAGGGCACCACTTGAGCTGGGCCCTGCCAGATCTTTTCTTGGGGAAGATACGCCCTTTAGAGAATTATCTCCCTGACCTATCTTAACTCAGCCCTCTCCTGGGTCCTGCTGACAAATGAAAATTCCTGAGGCTTTCTCTAATGAGCTACTTAGAATAGTTTTTAAAAAGAAGAAAAAAATGAATCCATTTTCAGAACCAGTCCCCAGCCCCCAAGTTTTGCCATCAAGAGGCTCTATGTACTCCCCCTTTCCAGTACTCTGAGCTTGACCAACTCCAAAATCCTATGTCCTTATTCTTTTTAAAAATTTTTATTTCATTTTATTTTTTGTCTGTCAGCCCTACCTCCTCTCTGCCAGGATTAAAACCACAACTGGAGCTTGGCTGAGCTACTTTCCCTAGCTCCCAGTAGAGGCTACTTACAAATATGCATTATAGGTAGTTATCTCCTACACCTATCTACTTACTTTGTCTTTTGGATATGTGGTATTTCTGCCCCTACTTGGGGCTGTGCTGAAGCCTGAGAATGCCCACAGTTCTACCTAATGGGCTGTTAGGATTTTTTTTCTTTTTTTAAGAACAAAAATAAACAGAGAAAAAAATCCTTTTCAGAGCTGGACCCCAGCCCCCCAGGTTTGCCAATCAAGAGCCAGAGTTGGTAACTGCCTCTATGTGCCCCTTTTCCAGTATTTTGAGCTCATCCAACTCAAAAAGACTGTTTTTTTTTTCTGTCAGCCCCATCCCCTTTCTACTGGGGCAGAACCTCCAGGTTCCTTTCATGTTTGGTCCAGATTTATCTGTACTTGGAGCTTATATTCAGTGATCTGAATTTGTTCATTAATTCTACTCTTGGAGCTTGATTGATCTATCTTTCTTGCTTCTGGTCAAGAGGGCTTCTTTTTCCCTTGGGGAACCAACTCCAATGAAGCTTGCTATTCCAGTGGTGGAAGGTTTCCAGCCTCCATTGCTTGGAAGATTTATAGTTCTGTGTGTGATCTTTGCCATTTCACCTCTTCCAAACTGGTGTGTGTGTATGATGTGTGTCTAGCCACTGAAGTCCCCCAAGTTGTTCCAGACAGTTTCTGGCTATTTACTACTTGCAGTGGAAGACTAACTAGATTCCACATCTCACTATGCTACCATCTATTAATTACTTTCAACACAAGTATTATGCATTCCTCATGCCAGCCCTATATCAGCACTGTAGTCTAATTATGATAGAAACATATTATTTTAATGTTTTTTAAAATCTATATAGTGCATTTCCTTTCTTTTCAGGGCTGGTGAATGGAATCAAATCCTGTCAGTTGAATCACGCATTTGATTCTCTTAGTCTTGATCTTTCTTCTTTTCTCTTGTTCTTTAATCATATTCTCCTGTTTATTCTACTCCTCTTTGTCTAAGAAAAGTACAGAAAGTTTTAGGAGTGCATTAACAGTGCAATTAGTCTATTTTGTATAAACCCAAGATACACAAAAACATTTCAACATTTATATGACATAGCTGAATTGCAAGTTTTCTTATGATTAAGTACATTTTCTTGTGTTTTGTCAGATTTACTAAGTTGCTCCTATTAATAGGATGTTCTTATGCATTATGTAGAAGCAGAGAGCAAGGTGTAAGCTTTGAAAAGCCCTGAATATTTAGGAAGCTGCCTCACTTCCATAAAAGGTGAGAAGCAGTGCACACCAAATCCATATATGCCACCTTGAAATGCACTTCTAATGCAATGGTGATGGAAACAGCCCAATCTCCTCCTGCAAGTTATATCAAAATATTTCATGAATGTTAATTAGATTTTCCAATATTTCTTGAGAGAAGAACAAGGTATTGTGATTTTAAAAATAGATTTGTAAACAAAAGCAATAAAGAGTTTGGGAAACGCAACTTAATGAAACAAGAAAGGGAAAAACATGTTATAAAGAAAATCAAAATGAATCATAGAATGTTAGAGCTTAAGCAGCCCACAGAGATGATCTTTTCCGAATCCCCATCTTAGAGATGGGGAACTGAGGGCCCCAGATGTTATGTAAGGTCACAAAGCTTCATGATGATTTGGTCTCCCCCGCTGTGAACACAGTTCTCTGGGACTAAGTAAGGCGCCTGTGAATATTTCATTCGTTTTTTTTCAGCCCACTAGGGTACTCTTGGGTGCACTGAAACAGTAATTTCCCTACAGTGATCTAGAGTGAAGGAGTTATCAGACTGTGTAAAAATTAAGCTGGGCCTTAGGAATTACAAAATAGTCTAAGACATGAGATATTCAGACTTGCAGCTTCAGAAATTCAATTTTGACCATTTACCTAGAGGTAATGAGGCTCTGGAAAATGGGCAGATGCGAAACTGGCTTATAAATCTTAAATATCAATTTGTTCATATATTGAAAATTGAGAGCAGTGTGTGAATGCATTCTGGAAAAGGTGGAATCATATACATGGGAATTACACTGAAAATAATGCTAATTATAATTGTTATAATTCTTCATGGTTAGGTCCGTGCAGAATTCCCAATTATGTATAAGAATTGATAAGATAGCCTTATCCATTTCAGGGATATTGAGGTTCAAATAGTAGCTTCTAGAGACTACATTCTTAGGGATAGTCGGGGAATTAACCAATCCATTCTACATACAGAAGGATATATTGGAAAACATTGTGATTTAAGAATCCTGAGACATGGGTTCTAGCCTCACTTGTGCTATATTTAGTTATATTACTCTGGAAAAGTCAGGAGACTGCTCTGAGCTTCAACTTTCTCATCTCTAAAAGGAGGAAGTTGATCTTGGTGAGTTTCAAGGTACTTTCCAATGCTCACAGCCTCAAACATCAGAGAAAATACCTTTTCTGCACACTGCAAACATTTCTCTTGCCTCCCCACTTTTTACTGCCACCACAAACTGTATTGCCATTTATTTGATCATATTTTTATAGTAGTCAACAATTTCTAAGTTATCTGTTTTTGTCAGGCTCTTCTGGAAAGTAGAACCTGAGGCACAGATAGAAATGTTGACATTTTATTTGGGAAGCTTAAGAGTAAACCACTGAAGGTGAGGTCAGATGGAGGAATGAGGCAAGGGAAAATAGGAAACTATGCATTTAGAGGAAAAGTGTTACTGCACTACTGTGGACTTGTTACCAGACAAAGGCGATGGATTCTTTTGTCTACTGGGTTCAAATGACCAATTCCTGAGATGCCAAGTTTTCAAAGACAGAAAAAGTTTATTACTAGACATGCAGCAGGAGATCAAATGGGCTGTCTCCCCAAACTGGAGTAATTCTGATATTTTTACTGAATGATAGTTTTAAAGATGGCTGGGTTTTAGGATAATGAGCACAGTGGCCCCAGATAATGTAATAATTGAGCATGCACAGATTGAATGCTTAGTTACAAAACATATTTAAAAAATGGCAGCCTTAATATGATGATGAGCATGATTTTTAGTATTTTAACAAGACATTATGACAAGACTTGTAAGTAAAAGTGTAAGCTACTGCACATGTCAGGTGGGCCCATTTTGGTTAGATTCAGTCTAAGTTATCAAGATAACTTTAGAATGGGGTGGGTTAATTCAGGGCTGATCCAAGACCCTTCATTAATACACATTGGAGGCTGTCTTTAGTGATTAAAAGACTTTAAAGTTGAAAAACTGGGTAACTGGATACAAATGTAGGCTAGTCACAAGGTTTTACAAACAGGGGCAGAAGATAAAAGCTATCTGTCATTATCAGACATGAAGCAGCTGGGTTACAATTTAGAGATTTCATGTACTTTCCCCTGTCTACTCCTATATACTAGAAAGCAAAAAGGAACATCTATACAATGATTCAGTAATCTAAAACAACCCTTAAATCCTAATTTCTCAGTTACAGACTCATGCATTACTGCAAATAGGGACAGCAGATTGCTGATTTGGTGTATTGGCTCAAGATGTGGGGCGCTTAAAGGAAGGTGTACAAGAAGAGCCCACACAATGGAGCAGTCCATAGGCAAAAATGGAGGGGCATTTAGCTGGCTATCTCCCATGGTTCGAATCTCATGCCTATAGGGAGCTAACTCCTTTGTGCTTCTGGATTGGTACAGTGAGCCCCATGGCAGACACTGGAGGAGCCAGATGCCAAGGTTGCCTGTCATCTAAGACCAGAAGTGAGTGGGTGACTTGGTGCAGATGGGGCTCAGTGTGTGCCACGGCTCAGGAAACTGAATAAGGGCATCAGAGGTTGTGCTGTGTGGCCCAGGAGAGGGTTTGAGAAGGAAGTTCGAGACTGATATTATCTGAGAACCCACAGGGCTTGTGTTCCATATGTTGAACCTCATGGCTACTTTTAGATCCACCTTCACCTTCTTTCTGGCTTTTCTGCTATATTATGGTCCTTCTATTACTCCTGTGATGCTGAAAGCACACACTTCTCCTGAGAGGGGAGGTAAAAGTCCATTCAGTCAAAGGACTCCTTCCTCACTGAAGAGAGTAACTAGAATTTTCTCCTCTAAAAGTCTTAGTGATCCAGTCTATGATCCCACTGCTGTGGCTGGCCCATGACCATAACTGATATCAATCTTTCACCTTAACTACCCATTTTAGGTTTCCTTTACCCTCACTTTGGGGCTAATTGGGACTTAATGCCTGGAGAGGTGAGCCAGACCTTAATCCCTGGAGGGTCTTAAATCTCAGTTGCTCTGCCTTTGGTTAGTTGTAGTTTATTTCCCAAAGATAAACTGGGCCTTGGAAGTGTAAAGAGTGGGTTCTCGCTCCCCCTGTGCTGTTACAGACCTAGTTCCTCATGATAATTGGGATCAATATCCCAAACAGTGTCGTAACCCCCTTTTTGCCTATTTCTCTCTTGGCATAAGAAGCTAAAACGTGGCCAGGAGATAGTTGTAACTTCCAATTTAATTGGATTCAAATTGTGTCCCTTGGCATTACTGGCTTCACTTCCTCTGGGTTTTAGAACACTGATTACCAGAATTCTAGTTTTTGGGAACAGGAGCCCAAATACTGAGTATGGATCACTGATTGTGATCGTAAGAGGGATCACTTCCCCTCCCACATCTTGTAGTGGACTAAAACTATAGAGGGTCTACTGCATCCACCATGAAGCAGAATTGGGCTAACACTATTTTCACCTGGCCTCCCTGAGATCTTTTGGTTGATGGTGGTTTTTGGGTCCTCAATTATCAGTGTAATCACAGACTCTATTTTTAACAGTCCTTGAGAAGTCTGGCTAGTCCACTTCACCCAGTGCATGGTTATCCTGCAGAATGGCTGCAAGTCTCTAAGGAAAAATAAGAGGAATGTTTATCGCAAATTTTTTCAGTGGATTTGCACAGTCCTTCCTCAAGGAACAAATTTTTATTGCAGTTTGTTGGGTCCTTAACTTTCTAATTCTTATGATTATGAAAATCAAGTAGACCTAAATGTTTATCTTTCTGACTCCTAGAAAAATCAAAATACACAGGTCACTGCCAGAAATAGTTGAGGTCAACACATCCAGCTTGCCATTGCAGTCTTGCTATCCCTGGAAGTTATTATACCTACCTATACCATCAGAAGATGGTTGAGAATTGCCACCTGGCCTCTGCCATTCCATAAGCCTGTGGTCCCCAGGGATAGTGAGGAACCTGATTCCAAAGCAATATTTATGTCAACTCTGACTATAAAGGACAGTCACTAAGATTCACAAAGATACTGGAGCATCCCCTTACCAGTATGTCCCTACCTTAGTTGAATATCCTCTGCACCCTTGCAAAGAAAGCTCAGATGGTGGGTTCTAGGTACATACATTTTAAATCCATTCTAACTTTCCTACTTATGGTCCTCTGATCCCTCCTTCAGTAATATGCAAAGAAAATTCTGGCAGATTCTACAGTACATCATTGAATCCATAATTCAAGGAGCTACTTCCTGAAAATGTTTAGGGCCAATAGCATGGATTCCTGACAAAATATTAAACAACAAATCATGGGCAGGTATCCCCATGTTAATTCTCCTCTGTCAAGTATTTATGCTTCATTCACTTCACATATTTCCCTAGTTTATTCCCCAATACATAATAACTAAGCATATTAATCCTTTTGGTATAAATTTTGTTTCTTCTTGGAATAGGACTTATACTTCCCTAATTCTGTCCTTTAATTTGGAGGTAATGAGCTGTTGTGACAGTGAGTCTGAAGGAAAGCAATAATCCTATTGTGAAGCATCTGCTTCACATAAACTCATAATTGATCTCCAAGGAAAGGGAGCTATTCTTCTGTGCCTGGTGGGGAAGGGCTACTTCTACTTGCCAGGAGGGATCAAGGAAATTATGGAGTTAATATTTTGGGGCTGATTTAGCAACATTTCTCTATCCTAAATCTCAGCTTTTTCTATCTCATATGATTGTGACATATGACACTTGCTGAGAAGGCATATCTAGTCTCTTTTGCAGCTCTGCTATCTGTCTTAGTTTGCTAGGGCTGCTAAGACAAATGCCATGTGCTGATTGTCTTAAGCAACAGGAATTTATTGTCTTGTGATTTGGGAGGTTAGAAGTAAAAAATCAAAGTCTTGATAGGATATCCTTTCTCTGGAGTCTGTAACATTCTGGTGCTGGCTTGTTGCAATCCTTGAGTTCCTTGGTTTGCATCTCTGCTTCCACCACAAGGTGATTTAAGTCTCCTTGTGTCTACTCCTCTAATTTCTGATGACTTTTGGCTTCTACTGACTGAATGTGTCTGAAATTCCTTTGCTTATAAGAACTCCAATCATATGGATTAAGGCTTACCTTAATTCAATTTTGCATCAACTAAATAGAACCTTTGAAGATTTCATTCACAGATGAGTTCACACATTAACTAATAATATCTTCAAAGTTCCTATTTACAAATGGGTTCAAATTCACAGGAACACAGATTAAGATTTGAACAGGTCTTTTGGGAGAGAAATGATTAAGTCCCAAACATGCCCTTATAATCACATCCTTGTCTTGACTCTCAGCACTGTTTGATCAGACATTTCCATAAAGTCCTCCTTTAAAAATGCCTCAAACTTTTCCAGCATATTTTAATTGGAAATTGATTGTCCTGTCCTATGCCATCATTACTATTTTGCAACTTCTCTATCATCATCTGAAATGGCTACCATAATCCAAAATGATTATATTTTCCATTGCCCTCAAATTGATTAATTTCCACAGGTATCTGTTTTCACAATGACTTGACATCCACTTTCACTTCATCTCAATTAACCATTGATGAAAGCTTAAGTAATGTTGATGTCACTGTTTGCCAGAGGCTATCACCATCCTGCTCACCGTCCATAAAGGGATCCTATTACAATTCTGCTACAAAATCTCATATTCATGGCCAGCATTTTGGAAATACTTCTGGTCCCAATTATCTTATCCTGGGTCCTTTGTAAAGAAAAGCTCAAAGAAACTATTAACACATTCACGATTTATTTGGGAGTTTCAAGTCTCAGGTGGTAAGGATGTGATTAAAAGGGGGAAAAGTGAGGGTAGTAATCCTATTTGTTGCTCTGCTAGCCACAACTTCACTGAAAGCCAGGAAGAGACCAAATGAGATTGTTAGCTGTGTTGGTGAAAGGGCTGGGTTCTTCGTGTGAGAAATTTTGAATGCATGCAAGTGACAGAATGAAACAAAATATAACTTGATAAAGTGTTTCATTTTACTAAAGCTGCTGGAATGCAATATACCAGCAAAGGGTTGGCTTTTAACAATGGGGACTTGTTAAGTTACAAATTACAATTCTAAAGCCATGAAAATGTCCAAATTAAGGCATCAAACAAGATACTGTCTCTGAGGAAAGACTGCTGACATCTATGGTTCCACTGTCACATGGGAAGGTACATAGTGATGTCTGCTGGTCCTTCACTCCAAAATGTCTCTGGGCTTCTTGAGTCTTTGCTTATTTCTCCTAAGGTGTTTCTGTCTCTGAGTGCTCTACAACATGTCTCTGCCTTTTATCCTTTCATAAAGGACTCCAGCAAGGTGATTAATACCCAGGTTGAATGGGCTGGGTCACATCTCCATGGAAAGAACCTAGTCAAAAGTTCCCACCCAATGATAGGTCTGCCTCCACAGGGCTGGATTAAAAGAACATGGGCTTTTCTCAGGTACATAACAGATTCAAACCGGCACATTCACACAAGTCTTAAAACAATCCTTGGAGGAGGAAAATTGAGGTAATTCATGTGGTTGGTTTCCTTTCCTCCCTTCTCTTCTATTGGTTTACCCTAATTTGTCCAAAATTCTGGGTTATATCTTCTGCTCCTGTAGGGGCTGCTCAGGATGGCAGATACCATACCCTGTGGAATGGCCCCTCATCTATGTCTAGAAGTGGAGGGTTTTGGCACCTAGGGTCATTAGACCAGGGGCTTCATTCATGCAGATTCATGGCAGTTTGAAAAGCAAGACAAGATGTACAGAGGAGAAAGAGTGCAGTTCAGGATTCAGGTGAAAATAATGAAGGAGTTTAAGAGAAGCTGAAAATGCACATGAGGCTTATATCTACACAATAGCTTAATTTAAAATTATATGGCACTATTAATTGCTTATTTCATGTAAGCATTAGGATCTCATCATAATAAGTTACTTCTTAAGTTTTGTGTTTTCTTGAAACGGTTCACATATGATGATCTGGTTAGTTCAGCCAGCAGGGATGGATAATTTGCTGCCTCAATTTTAAATTTCCTTTCTAACTAGCTCATTCTTTTCCTTAAAGGGTAATAATATATAAAGACCACCAGACTGAGGATGTGAAAACTAAGATTTGTCTGTGAAAACTAGAATTTGTCTATCTGTTTAGGAGTTCCATGCTACAACCAGCTTTGAGGTCTTAGAAAAACCCTTCACTGTGCATATTTACTAATAGGAAATCAATGGAAAGAACTAAAAAAATCTCCTGAGTTTTCTTCAGCCTCAATAAATGATATGCATATTTGGTTTAAATTTTCTGCTATTCACTGTGCACATTAGAATTATTCTCACTCTTGAGACTCTGACGTTTTGACTTTAGACCAAAGGCTGCTGATGGATTGTATAAAATGGTTTGTTCTCCTAGAATATTAGCACCTCAAGGGATCTTAGAGACCATGTAGTAACAGACCCTTCATTTGATAGATGAGAGTCTTGAGGGGTATAAAATTTCTGACTCTCTAAAATGCACACAATGTTTCCCTTAGGAAATTCTTTCTTTTCTTATTGTTTAGGGAGAAAGTAGGCAAACAAAGAACCAGTGAGTTGTGAGTACAATATAAAAAATAAAAATAAAACCAGGAGGGAATTTTACTTCTCTTCATACTCAGAAGATTGTCTCATATTTAAGTTCTCCATAGTATTACTTAACTACTAAATAGCAAGGACATGAAATGTGGGGCTTTTAAGAGTGGAGTAAAAGATGATGGGCATTTAGACAACACGAGGTGAAGTTGTCAGAAATGATAAAGCGAAAACCCCACAAATCAACTTCTCCTATGGTAATAAGTTTAGTACGGAGCTGGATGATTTTCAAGAAGATGAAATCAGGTAATGCCACTCTCTTTCCACAGAGATAGCAGTGCATTTCCTCTAGCTGAAAATTCATGTCAACCAAGGATTCTGTCAATATCAATATTGATAAGAATGAAAATTGTCCCCAAACTCTACAGTTCTAGGAAAAACAACAACTATTTGCTAAGAGATTGTCTTTTAGAATTTAATTTTGTGTATCTGCTCTGGTATGTGTGTGTTTACATGAACTGGGTAATCATAGATACAATTGGGGCTATAACAGTAATGTCATCAATTCACAGATCTTTGGATTGAAAATGATCTTAGAGGTTGTCTACATGAATCCCCTAATTTTAAAGAAGATGATAGACTCAGAAAGGTACCTTGATAACTATGAACAGACACAATGGCTATTTAATTTTGTAGTCTTGAGGCTTTCTTCTTTATTTTTTCTTAATGTAACAAAAGAATCATAAATGAATGAACAATAATACATTAATCTATCAATAAATTAATAAATGAAAAACTCCCAGTCTAATAAATAGATATAGGCATTTATTTTGCACAAGCTTTATAATTATTTTTTCTGACCCCACTTGTTCCATTATTTAGATTGCAAAAAGTGCCTGCTTAAGTGTTGGTATGTTGAATGTCCTTATATGTGTTCTGATAATTTGAATGCATTTGATTGCTGATTCCTTAATACTACAAAGTATCTGTGCTGGTTTGAAAGGATTCATGGACCCTAGAAAAGCCATGTTTTAATCAAAATCCCATTTCGTAAAGGCAGAATACTCCCTACTCAATACTGTATGTTTGAAACTGTAATCAGATCATCTCCCTGGAGATGTGATTTAATCAAGAGTGGTTGTTAAACTGGATTAGGTGATGACATGTCTCCACCCATTTGGTTGGATCTTGATAAGTTTCTGGAGCCCTATAAAAGAGGAAACATTTTGGAGAATGAAGGAGAATCAGAGAGAGAGCAGAGAATGCTGCAGCACCACGAAGAAGAGAGTCCACAAATCTCCAGTGACCTTTGGAGATGAAGAAGGAAAATGCCTCCTGGGGAGCTTCATGAAGCAGGAAGCCAGGAGAAGAAGCTAGCAGATGACACCATGTTCGCCATGTGCCCTTCCAGATGAGAGAGGAACCCTGACCGTGTTTGCCATGTGCCCTTCCACTTGAGAAAGAAACCCAGAACTTTATCAGCCTTCTTGAATCAAGGTATCTTTCCCTGAATGTCTTTGATTGGACATCTCTATAGACTTGTTTTAATTGGGACATTTTCTCGGTCTTAGAACTGTAAATTAGCAACTTATTAAATTCCCCATTTTAAAAGCCATTCCGTTTCTGGTATATTGCATTCTGTTCTAACAAACTAGAACAGTATCCTAGAAAGAGATGAGGAGATAATTTGATTGAAGACCTTAACACCCATTTTGGTTATATTTTTTTAGATATTCCATGCTGCCTCCAGCACAATTGTGATTTCCAGTAGACTGAAAGTGAAAAGTCTATTATTGAAGCTCACAAACTTTATACTCATACAGTAGAATTTTATAACAAGGTTCAATGATCACAAACATAAAAGACCCAAGCAATATACTCTGGAGAATTGTATTACTTGAGACTGTAACCCTTTAGGATGAAAAGTGTATATGATAGCTACAAAGCTGTGGGGAAGAGAATGGAGTGTGGAATCAGGTTGTGATAACTTAAGCTACCATTTCTATTTGGCAACTCATTGCTGTTAGAAAATATATGGGCTTGACTAATCTTTCAAGGTTAGAATGACAACTCTGAAAATTCTTATTGTTTATGCCTGAGATGAAATTTATATTTTAAAAACAGCACTATTAACATGGACTTTAATCCAGCCCCAACTCCCCATTGTGGCTAGTCACATCTTTTAAAAAGTGATCTTGGATACATTTATGCAGAGATGGATAGATAGACAGATAGATAAATAGATAGATAGATACAAATAAACCGGATTGTGCATTTCTCTGGATAGCTTTAAAAAGTATTTGGTTAGGTAAGCTATTCCTAAAGTCAGGATGATACTTGAAGATCTCACAAGAAGGCAAGTAGGCAATCAGGTCTGTGTTGGAAGAATTTACAGTAACTGCTATCAAGGATACAAGAGAGCTTGAAACTTTAAGTAAAATAACAAACCCTTAATTTTCCCTTGTTTTTGATTCTTCCTTTATAACTGTAGTCCATGCAATTGAATAGTTTTTAGTTAACAATTCCTGCTGTAACAACAGTTTATTAAATCAATTCATACAGCTAACATAGCATTTACAATCCCTTGCATGCTTTGCTTTTGTACAAATTGATAATGCAATGTCTATAGCATGCTGCTCCAAGCACAGTTCTCCCTTAGTGATCTTGCTCCCTGCCGATTATTTTTCCTTATAAGAACTGGTTCACAGCACATGCTTTGGGCCATAGTCTATTGGCATTCTGGGCCTCAGAGATTCCATCGTAGGAGGAAAAGTACAATTACATGGCAGTGTGTGGCAGAGTCCAATAAGTAACATTGTTTGTAAATGTGTACGTACTTTTGCAGAGCAGGCCCAAGTAGAATAGGGAGCTGAAGTACACGCACAAAATTAAGGTATAGTCTGAGGCATTTTGAGTGCTTTAAAGCCATCATTTTAGATTAAAAGAACTTTCACAGAATGAGAAAAAATAAGGAAAGAAGGAAGGGTAGACAGGTTTGTTACTTATTCTGTAGCTCTGCCAGCAAAATCAGGAAGAGGGACTGTCCTAGATTGCAAGGCTGATGTACAAAATGTCACGGATTATTTGGCTTACACATCAGGAATTTATCATCCCATGCTTCTGAAAACTGGAAGTCCAAAATGAAGAATCATGTTTTCTCTGAAATTTGTAGCATTCTGGTAGGGACTTGCTAGTGACCCATAACCCAATCTTTGCCTCTATTATGTGGCTACATGTCTCTTGGTCTCCTACTGATAGCATCTGCATTTCCTCTGCCTAAAAGGAGAGCAGTCATACTAGATTAAGGCCAACACTAATCCAGTTTGGACTCATCTGACCTATAAGCATCCTCAAAGATCCTAGTTACAAATGGGTTCACATTCACATGACTAGAGGTTACGACTTAAACATGTGTTTAGGGGGACATGATTCAATCCATTACAGGGATTAAGTAGTCAAGATGGGGCTAATATAATGTTCTATTATAACCTTACAAATAAGATAATGCTGTGTTTATAATGACATCTGCCATAGGGATTCTGCTGCTGATATGATGGAGTAGTCTCTGTCACTCTGCTTAGTATCACCACCAATACCCATACATCTGTGACCTCACCGTGGTCAACAAAGGCCCCATCAGTGGACCTATTAGCCTCTACTGGAATGTGTGGCACAAGTGAAAAGTCAAACCTTGATCATTTATGCATCTATAGTGTGAACAGGTATATACAATTAAGTGAACAATGGCTGTAGCATTCTTGAAGGGCATGACACTGAGAAAGACAGTCAGGAAACACGAGAGCAAGACAGAGTATGTTTACTTGGCATCTTTGGTGTGAGCAGGGTATGTATAATTTGCCTCTATATTGGGTGAATAAAAGAATAAATAGGAGAATAGGTCATCTTTAGTGTCTGACTGTGAAACCTAACGTGATACATCAGAGAGAATTGTGACATTTGGAATGTGCACCTACAATTTCTTCATTGACTGCAGGTCTTATTTACAATGGTCACTTTTCATTTCAACCTCAAGAATACAATTTTGGTATGCTATTTTTTTTTATTTGCCATTATCCCTCTAAAATTATTAGAGTAGTAATACTTGATTAATCAATCATGAATAAGAATGAATAAAGGAAAAAGTGGAAGCAGTTATTGTTTACAAAAACTAATCTTTGTTAAGATTTTTATCAAATTCTATTTGTATCTTCTATATAGGTAATCAAAAATATATTTAAAATTATACTATATGCCATTTTTTAAACACTTTTTTTCTTGTCCTTGTGGGAATCTTAGTATCTACTGTTTCCACATCTAGCAGTCCCTACCTTGGAATTCACCACATGGTCCTAGCTTACTCAGAGAGCATTCTGTATTCTTTTCCTCTATTGCTTTGGGTTGAGTTGTTTGTCCCAAAAAGACATGTCCAAGTTCTGAATCCTGCTTCTGTGAATGCGACCTTATTTGGAAATAGGATTTTTGAAGATGTTGTTAGGTAAGTGGAAACCAAACTGGATTAGAGTGGGTCCTAATAAGGTATGACTGGTATTCCTATAAGGAGAGTTGGACACACACAGACAGAGAGAAAAATGCCATGTCACCACTGAGGTTAGAGTTATGCTGTGACAAGCCAAACAATACCAATGATTGCCAGCAAACCACCGAAATCAGGAATAAAAAAGAAAGGATTCTTCACCGCAACTTTCAAAGAAAACATGGCCCTGATGACATCTTGATTTCAGACTTCTAGTCTCCAGAACTGTGAAAGTACATTTTAAGCCTCCTGGTCTGTGATATTGTTCTAGTTTGCTAGCTGCCGGAATGCAATATACCAGAAACAGAATAGCTTTTAAAAGGGGGAATTAAATGAATTGCTAGTTTACAGTTGTAAGGCCAAGAAAATGTCCCAATTAAAACGAGTCTATAGAAATGTCCAATCAAAGGCATCCAGGGAAAGATACTTTGGTTCAAGAAGGCCAGTGAAGTTCAGGGTTTCTCCCTAGTGAGAAGGCACATGGTGAACACAGTCAGAGTTTCTCTCTCATCTGGAAGGGCACATAGCAAACACAGCGACATCTGCTAGCTTCTCCTGGCTTCCTGTTTCATGAAGCTCCCTGGGAGGCATTTTCCTTCTTCATCTCCAAAGGTCACTAGCTGGTGAACTCTGCTTCTCATAGCTATGCTGCTCTTCTCTGCTCTCTCCAAATCGCTCATTCTCCAAAATGTTTCCTCTTTTATAGGACTCCAATAAATCAATCAAGACCCACTCAAATGGGTGGAGACATGTCATCATCTAATCCAGTTTAACAACCACTCTTGACTAAATCACATCATCCAGGGAGATGATCTGATAAAAGTTTCAAAAGTACAGTATTGAATAGGGATTATTCTGCTTTTACGAAATGGGATTTTGATTAAAACATGGCTTTTCTTAGGGGGCATACATCCTTTTAAACTAGCACAGGTATTTTGTTACAGCAGCCCTAGGCAAATAAGACATCTGTCAAAATTTACCCGACCTGTGTCCTATTCCCTGCAAGTGTTCATTGCTTTTCATGAGCTAGTTATATAATAAGGTGTTAATAAAAGATCGATCGGTATCTTAGTACTCCTAGCACTGCTTTTTTTCCCAATTGTGACGTATTTATTCTTTAGTTTAATAAATAGCTGTGACAAGGAAAAATTTCACAAGTAATGGGAGGACAATTAGGGAAGATTTTTGTTTGTTTAGTAAGGTTTAAGAGTGGTTATTGCAGCTTTCTTTGACTATATCATTTAAAGAATAAATTTGTTATTAATGATTAAGTTCAGTACTTTAGTGAGGCATGAATTTATATTAGGTAGTGTTTTATTTTGTCAATGAAGCCAGAAATGCAATATACCAGAAATGGGTTTTTGTTTGTTTGTTAGTTTTGTTTGTTTTTGGGGGGGAGGTTGTTTTTATAAAGGGAGTTAAGTACCAAGTTTAAGGCCATAAAAATGTTCAAACTAAGGTATACAGAGAAAGTTGCCTTGACTCAATGAAGGTCAATCTCGTAAGACATGTGGCTGGTGTCTGCTGGTCCTTTGGCTTCTGGTTTCAAATAGCTTCCCCAGGGGAATTTTTTTTCTGAATTACCAAGCACCAAGCATCTCTGTCTGTGTCAGTTCTGCAGCTTCTTCAACAACGGTTGCCTTTTAAAGTACTCCAGTAAGAAACCCGTCTTGAATGTGTGGAGACATGTCTCTATGGAAACCACATAATCAAAAGGTCCCACTCACAATTGGGTGGGCCACATTTCCATGGAAACAACTTAATAAAAAAGATCCCATCCAACAATATTGAATTAAGATTAAAGGACATGTTTTTTTTTGGAGTACACAGCAGTTTCTAACCAGCACAGGTAGTATAGTGCTTTATATATTTGTGTGTTAAATGTGTGTGTGTTTTCCCTATTTAACTATTGAAACAGTAACTTTAGTGCATTTTAATAATTAAATTTGCACTTTGGAGCTTATGTTCAAAAATGTTTCGTGAGGCAACTTAGGATGCATTAATTAGAGATATAAGAAATTATTTCCTTTATTTTTTACCTTTACATTTCATAGGCACACAATGAAATTGTGTGACACTATAAGGTAGCAAGTTCTTCTGCACTGCTAGTGGGTTAAAACCGTAAGTACTTGGCAAAGGGGAAAGGGGAGGAATTTTTCTTGTAGAATGTTAGGGAGAATCGCTCATACAACACATCTCTTGGAAGAGAGCATGCATTTGAATAGAACAATACTGGCACACACTGAGAACAAAACAAAACTGTTCAATAAATGTTGGATGTCATCATCATCATTATCATCATTGATATTCTCATTACATCTGAAACCTCATTATTCAGCAGAAGTCCAAGCCTATTCAATTATCCTTTATCTTCCATATTCACATCTTCATTCCACATATGCATTGTCTTGATGACTCCATTCTCCCATTCCTTTCATGTCTTTCTTCCACTCCTCCTTCTGGAATTAACACTCTGCATTCAACAAAATCTCAAATATCCTCCTCTCTTTCCCTCTTCCCTTGCCTCAAATGAAGACTGGCTGTTCCCTGAGATACAGGAAATTTCTTCTGAAACCCTCTTAAATATCCACTGTCTTACTTTCAAGTCTCATGTAATATAAAATTGGGAGGTTGACCTCACTCTTGGGGTTTGTTCATTTGAAATTTATCCCCACAAAGGATAGGCTAAGCCTACTTAAAATTAGGCCTAGGACTCACCCCAAGAGAACCTTTTTTGTTGTTCAGATGTGACCTCTCTCTCTCTCAGCCAACATGACAAGCAAACTCACTGCCCTCCCACTCTCTACATGGGACACGATTCCCAGGGGTGTGGACCTTCCTGGCAATGTGGGACAGAAATCCTAGAATGAGCTGAGACTCAGCACCAAGGGATTGAGAAAATCTTCTCGACTGAAAGGGGGAAGAGAGAAATGAGACAAAATAAAGTGTCAATGGCTGAGAGATTCCAAACAGAGTTGAGAGGTTATCCTGGAGGTTATTCTTATGCATTAAATAGAAATCACCTTTTTAGTTAAGGTGTAATGGAGAAGCTGGAGGGAAGTGCCTGAAAATGTAGAGCTGTGTTCCAGCAGCCATGTTTCTTGAAGATGATTGTATAATGATATAAGCTTTTGCAATGTGACTATGTGATTGTGAAAACCTTGTGTCTGATACTTCTTTTATCTACCTTATGGACAGATGAGTAAAACATATGGATTAAAAAGGAATAAATAATAGGTGAAAAAAAACTGAGGTTGAGTCATGAACTCTTTGCTCCCTATAGATATTTTCAAACCATTATTTATATCTATAAATTGAACTATATTTATGTATTATATAAATTTTAATAAATATAATGTAAATAATACATATATGCGATTATAAAACAAATATACAGTAAGACTAAAATATTCAAAGAGACATCACAGTATTAAACAAAAAAATTACCCCCTTTCTCCACACCAAGCTCATCTTTAATTCTTTCTGGTTTTCTTATTATTCTGATAATTACTGTATTAGTCTGATATATACATACTGTATAGCATGTATATAAATCTATTTTATTAATTTTAGATGGCATCCATATATTCTCTATAATGAAAGAAGAATGATGCTAATTCTCCTTTCCCCTCTATTCATTTTCTGTGTTTTATTAATTGCATTATTATTTTCAGTTTTTCAAATTAGTTATCTTTACCACAAAATATACTTTACTCTTCATTTCTTTTTCAAACTACTCAAGAGAGTTTATCTAGATTTCCCCTTCCATATGAAGAAACAACTAAAGTCCTGATATTTTCTTATTCTCCTCTCCATCTGCAAACTTCTCTGCAATTATTTCTCAATGTCAGTTTATAGCATTTATATTATGTATTGTAATGTAATCAATGCTTTTATGTTTTGTCTATGGATTTCAAAATTAGGCCAAAATCACAACATTCTAATTATGTAAATATTATTTGCAATGAAATCATGTAGCGGGATTGGATGGGTAGAATATCAAATACAATTCTACATAACTAAATCCTTGATATTCAACACCAAACACTTGAGGCAAATCTCAAGGTTATGTAGTTGCTTCCTTGCGCAAAAGCACACCACACGTTAGATAAAAATAATAACTGTGATGTTCTTTATTCATTTAGTTATGCAGAAAATATTTATTGAATGCTAATCTCAGGCTGGCACTCTCTAGCCTCTGGGAATGCTAACAGATCCCTTGCTCTTCTGGAGCTTACATTTTAATGGGGTATGTGGTTGGTGGAGGGAGAAGATGCATGTACAGAAGTTTCCCTCAATTTTGCAATTGATTTTCTGACATAAGAAGACTGCGCTTTTTTTGTCATATGATATTGATTATTTTTCAGCTTTTAAATAATATTATTTCTTGAACATGCTGTTTTCTTTATGGAAATATTTTCATGTGTTTTCTTAATTTTATAATTTTTAAATTTTCTCTGCCACCATTGATTTTTAGGCTAGCTGTCCAGCACTTTTCCAGAGATTTCTTTTGATTCTACTTCTGAGTCAGGTCCATTATTTCTTGAATTTCATGTCTTCCTTTTTCTTAGATTCCCTTTTCATCTTGGTGTAGTATCTCCTCAAAGTGTACTGCAAATTCCTCTGCTCTAATTTATCCATCAATTTGGTCCCATACATTATTTGTCTTCTAGAAATTCATCCCCTGAAGCCAAAATTTACTCACTCTGTGTCCTAAATGTGGATTATTTCACAGGTACTCAGTTTACATTCTTCAACAGGAGGCCAACTCACTGCTCACATACTTTGACCATGCCAGGCTATTCCTGTCTTTCTTCCTTAGTCTTTTTCATTTCTTGATTGTTTCAATACCTGGCTCACTGTCCTTTACATTCTAAGTTTTCACATCGTTGTTCAATCTTTGCCACACATTCAAATGCCCTGTATCTGGATTCTCAATCCCTTAAACTCCTCATCTCCAATGGTAATGGAAATGTGGTGCTCTCTGACTAATGAAGGAGTGGTCAGCTAAAATACAATGTGGAAACACGAATATCAACATTTCAAATATTATTTCCCAAATATTATATCATTTGGCCAAATGACATATTCTTGATGATAGCAGTACTTCAAGGCAGACAGGTTGTTTTGCAGATGAGGTAAAATTGCCAAGCAGAGTATCCGGAATGCTTAATTGTGTGGTTCAATAATTTTCTGCTACGTTAAAAGCAGAATTGTTTCTTGGAAATTTGTATCAAAATGGTCTGATTCAGAGACTCATCTGCCACCTATTATCTTGCCACTTTGCTTATTCCCAAATTTCTTATCACACTATTCCATTATCTTCCAAGACATCCGTTTCCTGAAGATGCACAGTGCCTCGCATGTAATAAGTGTTCAGTAGCAATCTGATGGCTGAATGAATTACTATGTTAGCTAAATACTTTCTAAGTATTACCTCATTTAGTCCTTCCAATAATCTTGAGACTATCCCAGTTTTACAGATGAAAAACTAAAGCACAGAGAGGTTAAATAACTGACCCAATATCACACAATTGTGAAGCACC